>CM060625.1:4474842-4722342 GCA_030578275.1 Meda fulgida | reverse complement strand
AATTTTTAATGGACCAAAGCCATTGATGTTTAATGGCTAAACCTGCAATGAATGGTTTTCTCTTTTGGGTCATTGGGAGTACTGTAGAATGGAGGATCCATTCCAGACATTCTCTCAAGGGTCTGTCACGCTACCTCCAAGAAGAATGAGCCATTTTCAACAGATGGAGATATGCGCATGTCGCTACTGAACTGGTCCAATGGTTTATTTGTCTGGACAGAGAACTAAGAGTACCCTGAAGAGGAGGAAGTGGCCGTAACTTGACCCATGACAAAGTATGTGGCTGAAGAGCCAGGCTGAAGTTTAAAGAGCGGGTGAAATGGGAATCAACAGTCAAAAAATTGAACAAAACTTGCTTTGTTGTCTGCACCTGGGAAATATGAGACTTTAGTCAACAGACAAAACACAAACAATTCTTCTTCTTTTTAATCAAAGACGTATACGCTGGTGACTTCAAAAAGCAGTTCTGGCGCGGGCAGCCTTTGGCTGATCTTTACGTCTTGTTTTTGATGGTACACACAGATGCCCCAACTTTATTGAATTACATCTTACTTACCTTGTTGAGGTTGTCAGTTGTGATGCTGCGCAGGGGTCTGCTGTTCTGGCTCTCACGTGTGGGTGTTCTGTTAGTGGTGGTGTGCTGTTGCCTTTCTCTCCTTTATGTCATCTCTTGCAGCCCCCATGCTGATGAGCCCATGGCTGGGCAACCCCTTCCTAGGGCTGGAGGGATGGCAATTGCTGGGGGTCCAAGCAGGCCAGGTGGTGTTGGAGGTGCCCCTATTGGCCCTGCTGGACGGGAAGGGTTTCAGGCCCTGCTTCAAGAGCGGGAAGAGCACCACCGGCAGCATATTGCCAGCTTGAAAAAACAAATTGCTCAACTTAAAGAGGCTCTCCAGGAACGGAGTGAACAACTTAAGGGCATGCAGAACTCTTTGGAGAAGACCGCTGGGAGGGGCACGCGGGGGGACGTGGCTGACGAGCGCAGTCACAGCGACCTGCAGGAGTTCCTACGCAGCCAGCTGAGCCGGGCTGAGGTGCACAGTGGTGTGCGACTGCCAAGCGAGTACGCTGTGGTGCCCTTTGAAAGCTTCACCTTACAACGGGTCTACCAGCTGGAAATGGGGTTGACCCGTCACCCCGTGGAGAAGCCGGTGAGGAAGGACCGCAGGGACGAGCTGGGGGAGGTGGTGGAGAGTGCGCTGCAGTCCCTCAATGCACCGTATCAAGGTGGAGACAGAATGAAAGCCAGTAAATTCTACACACCATCAGACTTTATAGAAGGTAAGAAGCTGCTTATAGGAGCATTCCAGGCTCAGTTCAAGTTAAGCTCAATCGACAGCCAATCTGTAAATGTTAAAATACTGACTGTTTCAATAGTATAGTCACAAGATGTAAACAATATGCATGTTTACATGATTTTAGGGTAAGTTAAGAGTGGTTTGGAAAGGATATTAGGAGTTTTTTTGCAAGCCTGTTTGGAAACATTATTTATGCTATACGATTTAGTGTTGCTGGTGCAGAGATGACAAACTTTAACTTAAATAATGTACCATAGGAAATCTCTGCATGTCTCTGGGCCATTGATTTAGGTCTTTAGAGCTTGTTGGACTCATTTGGAAAAAATCTCTCAAAATGATATCTGAAGCATGTTGCAGAAGTTGTATGCTGTGTTTCTTGCATCCTTGGAACCAAATCAGTAAAACAATAGTACATCCCGTAAGACCATGGTAACATGCTAGTAAGGATATCCTGTGATGACTCTAGGAAATGAATACAGCTGTTTTATATTCCGAGCTGTGTCATCTCTGCCATTTCCTCTTGAGAGAAAGTGAGGCATCTCAGTGGTTATAGACTTTACAGGAATACATTATTCATGTTGTTATGCACCTTGTTTACTCACAAAAAACTGTTCCAAGCACTTGAAACTGCAATGCTAGAATTGAGCTATGGTTAAATTTGGAAAAGACTAGAATTTCCATGCTAGTTTATGCTTGTTTGTTTGCTGGTCTAGTTGGTGTTTTTTTTAAAAAATGTGTGCATCTTTATAAAGAAGACTAGGCTATTTCTTGTAAATTCGAGCCTCTTCTGAGTCCTTTTGACTGTATTATTGAATAGACCTACTCTACTTCACATCAACAATGGAGAGCTTGTGAAGAATTCAAAGAGAGCCAAGGCCAAGTCTTAGCCAGAGGCCCTGTCTGTTATAACTTACAACACAGTGTCCAGACACAATGTCAATTTACCCAGACGTCTTCCTAACTCTGAATGAGACTGAATAATATTGTTGGACATTCTAAAAAATATTTACCCCTGAAAAAACACAGGAAGCTTGACCATTACCCCTGAAACGGTGCTTCAGCAAACAGGAATGTTTACAGAAAACATATCTTTTCTACCCACAAAATAACTCTCCCACCCCGTCCCTCAAGGGATACATGTTTCTCTCTCATTATCCTGTGTCCGTTATCTCTGTTGGCTAACTGTATATAGTGCTCCTTTACCCAGACCCTTTTTGTGGTGACGCAATACAATTTAGAGAGGGAAAGAAATCCCAGGTCATGCTAAAAGTGCAATTTTTCCCTGAGATAATGTTACCAATGTTCGGTAACTCGTGTGATTATGTTGAGCGAAGAAATGTTTTGTCTTATTTACTGTAGCTAGTTTTTCAGTGAGGTGGAATTGACCCTGCGGGTTATGCTTTGATGTTTTTGCTGTTAGTAGCTTGTATTGATTCAGATGGCTTCCCTAATGGCCCTGCTTTTCCAATAAAAGCATTTTATGTGTGTAATGGAAAGGGGCTGGACATTATCATTATCAGCTAGTTTGCTAAAGCAGACAACATCACTGTTGCTGCTTTGGGTTAGGGATTTGGACAAACCTGTCTGAAGCTTGTTGAATTGTGCTTTAATTTATCTCAATGATCAAACTTACGCATTTCACCAGGCTGACAATAAAACAGGTGAAAAAATCCCACAGGCTTAAATTGATAGAAGATCTCGAGACATCAATAAACCAGAATATTATTAAAGTGGAGTCTGTTGACTTTGTCCAGTAGGCAACCGCCTACTGTTGAAACCACCCAGAACACTCAAGCAATTGCATAGAAATGACCCAAACACCGCACAGAACACCATAGCAACTTTATCAAAAGTTCATAAATCATCATAAATACAAATTTATCACAAATTAGATACACATACTTCCCTGTGTAGATCATAATACTATTACCACACTGTGCTACCAAAGCTAATGAAGTATGAAGCTGTGAAGTATACATACTTCATACAACTCTTAACCAAATGGGGCTGTTTTGTGCAAACCTTGCATGAGCATGATTTTTCTCTACGAGTCAATATGCCTTTTATATCACTATCAGCACCACTGATATGGAGCCTGAACAAAATGTATCATAAATTCACAAAAAATACATAAATGTTGGAACAACTTAAACCACACATACTCAAAAATCCCATACTCTTTGGCTGTGTTCAAAAGCTTACATTTACATTTATGCATTTGGTAGACGCTTTTATCCAAAGCGACTTACATTGCATTACAAGGTACACATTTACATTCTTATCAGTTATTGCTTTCCCTGGGAATCGAACCCATGACCTTAGCGTTGCAAGCGCCAATGCTCGACTGTTTGAGCTACAGGAAAGCTTAAAGAGATACCTTCATCTGATTGATTTTTGAAGGCAGCATAGATGTATCCTTCACTGTCTTTCCATTCTGTGACAGTTAAATATAATAAAAATAAAGATGGTATCTGAAAGTTAAATCGTTATGCTGCTTTAGAAGTCTGTCCAAAATCTGCACAAACGCTGCCTATAAAGTCATTGCCTGATAAGGCAGCGAGGCAACAAATCAGCTTCCTAAGTTTTCTAACGCAGCCTGAATGAATCATGTTAAGATAAAATTGTATATATTTCATCTTAATTATATTTCATTACATACAGTGAAACAGAAAAAAAGCTGCATTATAGCCTGAGCTGCGAGGTTCCTCTGCATAAAAAGCTACATTAGCTCAGAATACTCCAAATTCATTAACATTAGGTTAACAAATTCATGCATGTACACACGTTGCAAATTAGGCAAAAATATTTTTCGTGAGAATTTCTCCTTTGCATATAAATATGAAATAATCCATGCAAATGTTAGTGAATGAGACCCACTGTCTGTCTCCTTTTAGAGTTTTAGAAGAGCATCCAAAAATGTCTCACACTGTCCTCGAATTTGCCAAGACAAAAACATAGTTGCAAATACAATGTTACTTTCCTCTGGGTTTTTCAGTCAAGAGATTTGTGACAATCTTTTCAATGTCTGCGTTGTTAATCTTGATTTGTGTGTCTTCCTTCATGTTTGTGTGTTTATCTTTGTAGTATTTGTCCTTGAGCTTTAGTTTTCTTTGAATTTTGCTTAGCTTGTGCATGTCCGTGTGGGAGTTCGGGAAAATTGTTCCGTTTCTTCACTGTTCTCAATGTCTTCTCTTCTCTGCAGGCATAGCGCGCACTGAAAAGGACAAGGGCACGCTGTACGAGCTGACCTTCCGCGGCGAGCAGAAACTGGAGTTCCGCAGGCTGGTTCTCTTCCGCCCCTTCGGCCCCCTCGTGAAAGTAAAAAGTGAGCTTGTGGAGACGGCCAACATGCCCATTAACATTGTACTGCCGCTGTCCCAGAGAGCCGACAAATTCAAACAGTTTATGCACAACTTCAGGTGACACCTTCATTCTTTTCGTTCTCTGTTATTATCTGTTATTTATCATCCTCTGCACCTTTTTTTCTTTCTTTCTTTCTTTCTTTCTTTCTTTCTTTCTTTCTCACAGTCATACATAACTTCCTGGCACTTCCCATAAATCAGGTATGCTTTGGTCCCCAGTATTATTAAAGCACTATTTGTTGAATTTATATTCAGTTAATTTATAACCTAGTTAAACCTAATATCACACGATTTACTCAATCACACAAAACATAAAACACCTTAATAACATTTTCTCAAATTTTACACAATGGAGTTAAAAATGACCAAATAAATGTTTCTGTACTTTATAGTTTTCATTAACATCTGGTCCTAGACTAGCCTGCCCACACTGAGGTTGTAGAATGCTAAGATATACAGGTCCTTCTCAAAAAATTTGCATATCATGATAAAGTTCATTATTTTCCATAATGTAATGATAAAAATTAAACTTTCATATGTTTTAGATTCATTGCACACCAACTGAAATATTTCAGGTGTTTTATTGTTTTAATACTGATGATTTTGGCATACAGCTCATGAAAACCCAAAATTCCTGTCTCAAAAAATTAGGATATCATGAAAAGGTTCTCTAAACGAGCTATTAACCTAATCATCTGAATCAACTAATTAACTCTAAACACCTGCAAAAGATTCCTGAGGCTTTTAAAAACTCCCAGCCTGTTTCATTACTCAAAACCGCAATCATGGGTAAGACTGCCGACCTGACTGCTGTCCAGAAGGCCATCATTGACACCCTCAAGCAAGAGGGTAAGACACCGAAATAAATTTCTGAACAAATAGGCTGTTCCCAGAGTGCTGTATCAAGGCACCTCAGTGGGAAGTCTGTGGGAAGGAAAAAGTGTGGCAAAAAAACGCTGCACAACAAGAAGAGGTGACCGGACCCTGAGGAAGATTGTGGAGAAGGACCGATTCCAGACCTTGGGGGACCTGCGGAAGCAGTGGACTGAGTCTGGAGTAGAAACATCCAGAGCCACCGTGCACAGGCGTGTGCAGGAAATGGGCTACAGGTGCCGCATTCCCCAGGTCAAGCCACTTTTGAACCAGAAACACCGGCAGAAGCGCCTGACCTGGGCTACAGAGAAGCAGCACTGGACTGTTGTAACCCTCGTTCCCTGAGTAGGGAACGGAGACGTTAAGTCGGATGACAACGAATGGGGTTTCACTTAGAAAGCCTATCAATTTCGAGTATTACAAAACGAGCCAATGGCAAAGAAATGCCATGGGTCTGCGGAATTTGCATGACGTAACTCCGCCTCACCTCGTGGGTATAAAAGGAGGACGCCGGCAACATGCAGTTATGTTTTCACTTCGGAGCCAAGTTTATTCTTCTCTCCACAAGCCATCTCTGAATTGTCAGCTTCACGAACGAGTTCCTCTGGTGTTGGTGTGACGGCGATCTCCAGCGAGCGCGCGCTTTCTGCTTATCTGTGCAGTGGTTTGCCAGAGAGTGCGTGTCTCCCCGGGCGCTTCAACATTTAGAGTGTTTCTCTCATAAAAGAGCTTGCACGCGGGACGTCTTTTTAAAGATGCCTCGCCCGTGTACTTCTGGTTGCGGCAGATTGGTATCGGACTCTGATGGGCACGAGCGCTGTCTAGTGTGTTTGGGCATGGATCCCGCTAGAGCAGCGCTCGTGGATGACTCATGTTCTCTTTGTGGGAACATGACCATCGCGTCATTAAGGTCTAGACTCAATGGACTCGCAAGAGTGAGGGTCCCCTCATCCACACCCCGATCTAGTGCTCCCTCGCGGGGTGCTACTTCGGCTGGTGGCCAGGGTGACCTCAGGGTGACGGTCTGGAACAAGGTGCCGACTCTGTGTCCGTGACCCCAGCCCCCCTCTTCAGTGACGGTGCCCGCTAGTGAACTGCCAATTCCCGCTGGTCTACCTTAGGGTGGCCCGCGTGTTTCGGTTGAAGCTACAGAGGATGATGCTATGTCTGTAGCAGCATCACAAGGTGGGTTTGAGTCTTCTGGAAGTGAGGGCTCAGCACAGCTGCCACCTTCCGGTGTGCATACGGCTGTGCCTGAGTCTGATCCGGAGATGACGGCCACGCTTTCCCGGGCAGCCGCGAGCATCAGACTAGAGTGGAGGCCTCCACCCTGTCCTGAGCGCTCGCAGCTGGATGATTGGTTTTTGGGTAAGGCCGCCGACCCTTGTCCACGGCAAACCCCAATTCCTTTCTTCCCGGATGTGCATGATGAGATCTCGAAGTCCTGGAAGACCCCCCTGTCTTCTCTGGACCGCTCGTTGGTCTCATCCGCCTTTCCTCCCCTTGATGGGGCAGCTGTCCGTGGGTACACTGGGCTTCCCCCGGTTGAACGCTCTGTTGCGATGCAACTGTGTTCTCAGAGTGCTTCTTCTCGTGGTGAGCTTAAGCACCCATCCAAAGCCTGTAGATTTTCGTCGACCCTGGTGGCGAAGTCTTACAGAGCGGCGGGACAGGCAGATGCTTCACTGCATGCTATGGCCACTCTGCAGGTCTACCAGGCCCAGATGCTCAGAGACATGCACGAGGGCAGGACAGACCCAGGGCTCTTCCATGAGCTGCGCGCCGCAACCTTGCCCTCCGGGCGACGAAGGTGACCGCGCGCTCCCTGGGTTTGGTGATATCCACTTCGGTGGTCCAGGAGAGACATCTGTGGCTGAACCTGGCTGACATGCGGAATACCGAGCGGACTCGTCTGCTTGATGCACCCCTGTCCCAGGCTGGCCTCTTCGGCGGCGCAGTCGAGGACTTTGCCCAACAGTTCTCGACTGCGCAGAAACAGACCGAGGCCAGTAAGCACATTCTGCCCCGCCGACCCGCTGCTGCCTCCACGTCGGTTGGGCAGACGCCTCAGCCTGTTAACCGCAGAGGGCGCCCTCCTACGGCTCCCGCCCCTCCCGCTCGGCCGAAGCAGCAGCCTCCACCCAGGCCCAGTCGTGGAGGAAGCCGTAAGAAAGCGCCACAGCCCTCTCCAGCCCCGCCCCCCCGCCAAGCACCGGGCCAAGCGGCGCTCCTGAGATAGGCTGCTCAGGGATGATGGTCGTTTTTCAGGAGATGGTAGCAGGACCACTCCTTCCCCCGGTGGAGGGCCGGGGGAGAATCTTTTGTTCTCCGCTCCCCGCTGCTCACCCATGGGTGGGCAGCACCCTAAATTGGTTAAAGAAAAAAACGATCCTCTCTTCCCTGAGCTCACAGAGTCTTCGGACGACACAGAGCGCAGCCCCCAAGCCATGCTCTCTTCGTCCCCCTCTGTCCCAGAGTCGGTTGACACGGCGTGCCGTCCACGGACAGCTTCGCCCTTGTCCCCCTCTGTCGCCAGACCCCTGGCAGAGCAGGCCCCCGCGGGACGACCTTCCTGGTCCTTCCCTGGCCCCCTCTGCCAGGGCGCGGTTGTTAACTGTGCCTCCACACCGGGCCACTATGCCGTCCACGTCTGGGCCAGTTACTCCGCTTCGCTGCCCCTCCACGGGGACGCCTGTGGTTTGCATGACCCCGC
The DNA here is from genome assembly GCA_030578275.1 of Meda fulgida. Taxonomy (NCBI): domain Eukaryota; kingdom Metazoa; phylum Chordata; class Actinopteri; order Cypriniformes; family Leuciscidae; genus Meda; species Meda fulgida. Next base: position 4,714,096 of record CM060625.1, on the reverse strand, counting down.
TGGTTCAGTTCCTGGGAGCCTGGCTAGAGCTTCCCCGTCTGTCCCACTGGGTCGCCCGAACCATCAGGCTCGGCTATGCGATTCAGTTCGCACGGTCTCCTCCCCGTTACAGGGGACTCCGCTCCAATTTGATCGGTGGCAAGGCCCCCATCATGAGAGCAGAGATGGTCACCCTGCTGGCGAAGGGTGCAATCGAGACTGTACCTCCAGCCGAGTTGAAGTCTGGCTTCTACAGCCCCTACTTCATTGACCCCAAGAAAACCGGTGGGTTACGACCGATCCTGGACTTGCGCGTGCTGAACCGCTCCCTTCACAGGATGCCGTTCAAGATGCTCACTGCCAAACGCATTTTCGAATGTGAACGGCCCCAGAATTGGTTTGCAGCGATCGACCTGAAGGACGCCTACTTTCATGTGTCCATTCTTCCTCGACACAGACCGTTCCTCCGGTTTGCTTTCGAGGGGCAGGCATACCAGTACGCGGTTCTCCCTTTCGGGCTAGCCCTGTCTCCTCGCGTCTTCACGAAGGTCGTCGAGGCAGCCCTTGTTCCCCTTCGGGTTCACGGGGTTCACGTCCTGAACTATCTCGACGACTGGCTTATCCTAGCTCACTCCCGAGACCAGGTTTGCGAACACAGGGACCTTGTGCTCCGGCACCTAGCTCGCCTTCGGGTCAACTGGGAGAAGAGCAAACTTTGCCCCATGCAGAGGATCTCTTTTCTCGGCATGGACATCGACATCGGGCCAGTTACTCCGCTTCGCTGCCCCTCCACGGGGACGCCTGTGGTTTGCATGACCCCGCTGGTTCAGTTCCTGGGAGCCTGGCTAGAGCTTCCCCGTCTGTCCCACTGGGTCGCCCGAACCATCAGGCTCGGCTATGCGATTCAGTTCGCACGGTCTCCTCCCCGTTACAGGGGACTCCGCTCCAATTTGATCGGTGGCAAGGCCCCCATCATGAGAGCAGAGATGGTCACCCTGCTGGCGAAGGGTGCAATCGAGACTGTACCTCCAGCCGAGTTGAAGTCTGGCTTCTACAGCCCCTACTTCATTGACCCCAAGAAAACCGGTGGGTTACGACCGATCCTGGACTTGCGCGTGCTGAACCGCTCCCTTCACAGGATGCCGTTCAAGATGCTCACTGCCAAACGCATTTTCGAATGTGAACGGCCCCAGAATTGGTTTGCAGCGATCGACCTGAAGGACACCTACTTTCATGTGTCCATTCTTCCTCGACACAGACCGTTCCTCCGGTTTGCTTTCGAGGGGCAGGCATACCAGTACGCGGTTCTCCCTTTCGGGCTAGCCCTGTCTCCTCGCGTCTTCACGAAGGTCGTCGAGGCAGCCCTTGTTCCCCTTCGGGTTCACGGGGTTCACGTCCTGAACTATCTCGACGACTGGCTTATCCTAGCTCACTCCCGAGACCAGGTTTGCGAACACAGGGACCTTGTGCTCCGGCACCTAGCTCGCCTTCGGGTCAACTGGGAGAAGAGCAAACTTTGCCCCATGCAGAGGATCTCTTTTCTCGGCATGGACATCGACTCGGTCGCCATGTCCACGCAGCTTACGAGTGAGCGTGCGCAGTCACTGCTGACTTGTCTGAGACAATTCCAGGGCAAGAGTGCGGTTCCACTGAAACATTTTCAGAGGCTTTCTGCATCTGCATCCACGGTAACGCCGCTCGGATTGCTTCATATGAGACCGCTTCAGCTTTGGCTTCGGAACCGAGTCCCGAGGTGGTTATGGCAACAAGGCACGCTCCGAGTACCAGTTAGTCCGACCTGCCGTCAGACCTTCACCGCGTGGTCGAACCTCAGTTTTCTCAGGGCGGGTGTCCCCCTGGAACGAGCTTCCTGGCATGTTGTTGTCTCAACAGATGCCTCCACAACGGGCTGGGGCGCCATATGCAATGGACATGCTGCCGCGGGCTCCTGGACAGGACCCCAGCGCCTATGGCATGTCAATTGCCCCAAGTTGCTGGCAGTACACCTTGCCCTGCACCGCTTTTGGGCATTGCTCAGGGGTCAACACGTACTAGTCCGGTCAGACAATACCGCCACTGTAGCGTACATCAACCATCAAGGTGGTCTACGCTCCCGCCGTATATCGCAACTCGCGCGCCACCTCCTCTTATGGACTCAGAAGCATCTGAGGTCGCTTCGAGCCATTTATATTCCCGGAGTCCTGAACTGTGCAGCCGACGAGTTCTCACGGCTTCAGCCCCTCCCTGGAGAATGGCGACTCCATCACCAGTCGGTTCAGCTAATTTGGGACCAGTTCGGGGACGCACAGATAGATCTGTTTGCCTCTCACGACTCGACCCACTGCGACCTGTATTTTTCCCTGACCGTGGGTACGCTCGGCATGGATGCACTGGCGCACAGCTGGCCGCGGGGCCGCAAGTATGCATTTCCCCCAGTGAGCCTTCTAGCGCAGGTCTTGCGCAAGGTCAAGGAGGACGAGGAGCAGGTCCTTCTGGTTGCGCCGTACTGGCCCACCCGGACCTGGTTCTCCGAACTGGTGCTCCTCACGACAGCACCTCCTTGGCCAATCCCTCTGAGGAAGGACCTCCTTTCTCAGGGACGGGGCAACCTGTGGCACCCTCGTCCCGATCTTTGGAACCTCCATGTGTGGCTCGTGGACGGGACGAGGCAGGTTTGAGTACCCTACCACCGTTGGTGGCTACCATCACTTCCGCTAGAGCGTCGTCCACGAGACACGCCTATGCGTTGAAGTGGAACCTCTTTGTCAGCTGGTACTCTTCTCGCTGAGAAGACCCCCCGGAGGTGTTTGGTCGGTGTCGTGCTTTCCTTCCTTCAAGATGGGTTGGAGCGAAGGCTGTCTCCCTCCACCCTCAAAGTTTATGTTGCCGCAATTGCCGCACACCATGACTTGGTAGAAGGTAAGTCCTTAGGGAAGCACGACCTGGTCGTCAGGTTCCTGAGAGGAGCGAGGAGACTGAATCCTCCTCGCTCTCCTCTCGTTCCCTCTTGGGACCTCGCGGTGGTTCTAACTGCCCTGCAGAGTGCTCCCTTTGAGCCTTTGCAATCAGTGGAGCTTAAGCTCCTGTCAATGAAGACAGCGCTCCTGGTTGCATTGGCCTCTGTCAAGAGGGTAGGGGACCTGCAAGCATTCTCCGTTGACGAAGCGTGCCTGGAATTCGGGCCGGCTTACTCTCACGTGATCTTGAGACCCCGGCCTGGATATGTGCCCAAGGTTCCCACCACTCCCTTCCGGGACCAGGTGGTGAACCTGCAACCGCTGCCCTCGGAGGAGGCAGACCCAGCCTTGGCACTGCTCTATCCAGTACGCGCTCCCCGCGCTTATGTAGACAGAACGCAGTGTTTCAGGACCTCAGACCCGCTCTTTGTCTGTTATGGTGGGAAGCTGAAGAGAAAGGCTCTCTCCAAGCAGAGGTTGTCCCACTGGATAGTGGACACCATTGCTTTGGCATACCAGCAGCAAGGTCGACCGTGCCTCCTTGGTGTGACTGCCCACTCCACCCGGAGTGTGGCATCCTCTTGGGCTCTAGCGCATGGCGCCTCGCTAACAGACATCTGCAGAGCTGCAGGCTGGGCGACACCTAACACATTCGCCAGATTCTACAATCTCCGATTGGAGCCAGTGTCCTCTCATGTACTCGCTTCAACCAGCTAGTATTGGACCCGCTCAGGTGTCTTCGCTTGCTCACCATTCTACTCCACGGACTGGATACGTGCGATATTCTCCTCAGGTGAGCCTTTTCGAAGGCCCGGAGTTCGTCCAGCACTCCTGACACTGGCGCCAGTGTCTATTGCCTGTGCGTCGGCTAGGTGCCTCCCGTGTGCATGGTCCCTCTCCGGAGCTACCCCCACATGTGTATTCCCACTGTAAGCCTCTCCAAGCATGTGTCTTTCCCATGGCAAGCCACCTTGCCACCCCTGGGGTTGAAATATTCCACCTGCGACTCGACACCCCAGTGTTCTCCATATGCATCCTTCGGGTCATGTGTGTATTTTCTATGCCCCCCTCCCCCTCTGGGTTGGTGTTAATTGCATATTTCCTCTAAACTATGGGATATGCTTCCCAGTGTACCTTGGTATTCCTGTGTTAAATAGGAGTCATTTGTCCGTGCTAGTCTCAAGACAGGGATCTCAGATTTACGCAGGGCATGGGAAGACTGCTGTGAAGGTGGCGTGATTAGACTGGTAACCCCATTCGTAGTCATCCGACATAACTTGGAGTGACAACGAAAGGGAACGTCTCGGTTACGGATGTAACCCTCGTTCCCTGAGCAGGGAACGGAGACGCTACGTCTTCCTGCCACTTCCGCTGTACCGCGGGGATCGCCTGAGCTCAGTCTTGGCTCCTCAGCGAAGAAACATAACTGCATGTTGCCGGCGTCCTCCTTTTATACCCACGAGGTGGGGCAGAGTTACGGCATGCAAATTCCGCAGACCCATGGCATTTCTTTGCCTTTGGCTCGTTTTGTAATACTCGAAGTTGATAGGCTTTCTAAGTGAAACCCCATTCGTCGTCATCCGACCTAACATTTCCGTTTCCTACTCAGGGAACGAGGGTTACATCCGTAACCGAGACGTTCATATATAACTTTAAAGAGTTCTGTCAGGTGCTTCACATATAGAAGCTTTAAGGGGTTCGCCTCATGGGATCATGTTATGGATTTAGTTTTAATTAATTAATTTTGTTTTATTCATTTTTTATTTTGATTAAATTGTATGCATTAAACCGCTTTATCTCTAGAAAAAAAATCTAAATAACCGTTAAACATGAAAGTATTAACATATAACATTTTTTTGGCATAAAGTGTTCTTTAAGGGGGTCATGAACTGCATTTTTTTGTGTTTAATTTATAATGTTCTCTCAGGTCCACTTAAAATGTAATCAAGATTTTTACACCAAAAATCGTAATTTTGAAGAAATAATTTTCTATCCTGTTTTTCATTCTCTCTTTCGAATGCTCTCTTTTTGCCCACTGCTATGAATGGGTAACAGTTTTGCAAATTACAATAATTACATGTGTGGAATTGTTTTGAAAACTTCCGATGTTGAAAAATATCTCGTTACGTAGTTACAAACACTTGCCAACAATGTGAAACATTTATGCGTATTAAATATGCTTTATAAGTCTTGGTTGTGTCAAATAAAGTTTAAGTACTTGGAGTTACTACAGTTATAATTGACAAATGATAAGTTATGGTGTATCGTGTAAACAAATTATGAATGACTGTACCATTGTTTGTCACACTGTCGTTCTTATAGGCTATTCATAGTTCATTATTTTCTATAAAGTGAAAAACGTATACATTGTAATTTCCAGTGTTGTGTTTTAAATAAAACTGCGGTAGTTGGCACTGCATCCATCATCTTTTATTTTTAGTCCTTGAAAAGCCTGCGTCAAACTGTCTAGTTTAAAAACGAATTCACAGTAAAATGAAGCGATCAAATGCACTCTCTTACTGACATGACCTGACTGGAACTTCATTGAAAATAAAGTTTATCCATGCTTTCTTAGGATGGTTCTTCCAGAAATTGGCACTTCAAAACTTCTTGTAATCCTCAGACGCATCTCTATCATTTTGTTGCTGGAGTATTCCTGTGTTTGCGACTCTCTCGTATTTACTACTAGATGACGTACGCTAAATGGTGGGCGGGGCTAAAGAGGCAATGCTGTATAAGTAGGTGTTGATCTTCTGCAGAGGTAGTTTTTCATCGCACTATGACCTAATAACATCTGGTTCAGTGTTTGCAGTAGTCTAGTCCTGCAGTTCCTCTGAAACCCTCCACCTCCCCCAGTGTCACCGTGTGGGTTTTGTTTTTGTATCTTATTCTTGTCTGTCATGTGTTCCCCTGTCCTTTCATGTTCAGCTGTTCCCTGTCATGTTGATTACTCTCTCCATGTGTTTCTGATTAGCCACACCCCCTTGTTATATTGTTTAGCTTGTCTGTTGGTGTATTTATACCTCCGTGTTTCAGTTGTGTGGTGTCGGTCTTTGTTTCCTGTAGCTGTTCCGTCTCCCGGTCCCGAGTTCTTTGTCTTTGTTTCACAGTGGATTACCTGTTTGTTTAATTAAAGTGCTTGCGTTTGAATTCACTCTCCGACTCATCCTTGCTACAGCGTAACAGAAAGACCGACCAAGATGAATTCAGCAGCACGGATCTCACCTGATCTTTCCGGCATGAGCCGGGAATTCGCGGGTCAGATCGCTGCCTTGGCCATGGACAGCCCTGTCGAGCAAAGACCAGAGCCAGTCTTTGAGCAAGAGCCCGTCGCCTGTTCGCCAGAGCCGGAGCCAGTCGCCTGCCCGCCGGGGACTGAACACGCCGCACTTGGGTCTGCTCTGGAGGACACGGCGCTCATTGTGGCTGTTTGGTGTGTGTGGGCAGCGCAAGTATCGGCTACAGCCCATGAATCCAGCCCAGAGCCCTCTTCCCAGCTGATCATGCCCAGCCCAGAGCCCATTGATCTTGTGCCAGAGCTTCACGTCAGCCACGTCCAGCCAGAGCCTCACGTCAGCCATGTCCAGCCAGAGCTTCACGTCAGCCACGTCCAGCCAGAGCCAAGGTCCCACTCATCGCTGGTCCCATCCAGCCCAGAGCCCTCAGCCCTCATCTCTTGCGCCGTCCAGCCCAGATCCCTCACCGCTGGCGCCGTCCAGCCCAGAGCCCTCACCGCTGGCGCCGTCCAGCCAGAGCCCTCACCGCTGGCCCCGTCCATCCCAGCACCCTCTCGGAGACGGAGGAGGAGGAAGAGGACTTCCTGCATCCTGCAATGCCCGGAGATCCTTCCTGAGCCTCCGGCCGATCCAGAGGCCGTTCACGTCACATCTGCCAATCCAGAGACCGTTCACGTCACGTCGGCCGATCCAGAGACCGCTCACGTCACGTCTGCCGATCCGGAGACTGTTCAAGTCATGTCTGCCAATCCAGAGACTGTTCAAGTCACATCTGACGATCCAGAGACTGTTAAAATCACTTCTGCCGATCCAGAGACTGTCCACGTCACTTCTGCCCAGTCAGAGACGGTTCACGTCACGTCTGCCCAGTCAGAGCCTGTTCATGTCACGTCTGCCATGTCAGAGACTGTTCACGTCACTTCTGCCAAGCCAGAGACGCTTCACATCACTTCTACAGAGCCAGTGTCTACAGACAAGATGGCCGATCCAGAGTCGGTTCACGTCACTTCCTCCGAGCCAGTGTCAACGGACAAGATGGCCGAGCCAGAGACCGTTTACGTCACTTCCTCCGAGCCAGTGTCTATGGACAAGATGGCCGAGCCAGAGACCGTTCGCGTCACTTCCTCCGAGCCAGTGTCTACGGACAAGATGGCCGATTCAGAGACCGTTCACGTCACTTCCTCCGAGCCAGTGTCTACGGACAAGATGGCCGAGTCAGAGACCGTCACGTCACTTCCTCCGAGCCAGTGTCTACGGATAAGATGGCCTATTCAGAGTCTGTTCCTGTTCCCGAGCCAGAGTCTGTTCCTGTTCCCGAGCCAGAGTCTGTTCCTGTTCCCGAGCCAGAGTCTGTTCCTGTTCCCGAGCCAGAGTCTGTTCTTGTTCCCAAGCCAGTGTTGTCTGTTCCTGAGCTCGAGCCAATGAGTGTGTTGTCTGTTCCCGAGCCAGTGTGTGTGTTGTCTGTTCCCGAGCCCGAGCCAGGGTGTGTGTTGTCTGTTCCCGAGCCCGAGCCAGGGTGTGTGTTGTCTGTTCCTGAGCCCGAGCCAGGGTGTGTGTTGTCTGCTCCCGAGCCAGGGTGTGTGTTATCTGTTCCCGAGCCCGAGCCAGGGTGTGTGTTGTCTTTTCCCGAGCCCGAGCCAGGGTGTGCAGGCTATGTCACGGTGTGGGTTTTGTGTTTTTGTTAGGGCTGTTTGTTAAACGCGTTATTAACGGCGTTAACGCAAACCCATTTTAACGGCATCCATTTTTTTGTCGCGAGATTAACGTTCTTTTTGGCCTAGCAAACTTTGTAGTTTTTTACATGCTTTTTTTACATTCTTCGTCCTGTCTGAAAGTTAAACTACAACACCACACCGGATCTAGCTAGACCGAAAACAACAGGCACGCGCACACACTTGTTTGGGCTTGCGATCCGGCCAAGGAGAAGTAGGCTGGGTTAACGTTACGTTTTGAGTGGATGACGAGCGCGAGACGCCGAAATGGATGGCAATAAGATTCTGAATGGAAAGTTTACTTTTAAAAAGTTGCCAAATGGTTCCATTGACAAGACCAAAGTGATCTGTGTGTTTTGTCGTTGTGAACTGAGCTATCATCGCAGCACGTCCAGTCTGAAATATCACTTGATGGCCACACACACACACACACACACACACACACACACACACACACAGCTGACGCGAATTATCCGCGCCCTCGTCAATATCAGGACCTCGTCAGTATTTATTTAACCCTTTTATTGATGGACAGCGTTACATCGTGTGAGAGAATATTTGCTCCAAGTGAGAATGTTAGTTTGAAATTGAACACAGTATATGCCAAAGTTGTTTTCAATTAAAAAAAAAAACATTTGCACAAAGCAAGCAGATCCACTTTCCCATGTTGATAAGAGCATTAAAATGAGAAAAAAAATAATGGGACAAAAAGAAATCAAGAGATATTTAGAATAAATTAAAATGTGCGATTATTTGCGATTAATCGCGAGTTAACTATGACATTAATGCGATTAATCGCGATTAAATATTTTAATCGTTTGACAGCACTAGTTTTTGTATCTTGTTCTTGTCTGTCATGTGTTCCCCTGTCCTTACATGTTCAGCTGTATCCTGTCATGTTGATTAGTCTCCCCATGTGTTTCTGATTAGCCACACCCCCTTGTTATCTTGTTTAGCTTGTCTGTTTGTGTATTTATACCTCCTTGTTTCAGTTGTGTGGTGTCGGTCTTTGTTTCCTGTAGCTGTTCCGTCTCCCGGTCCCAAGTTCTTTGTCTGTGTTTCACAGTGGATTACCTGTTTGTTTAATAAAAAGTGCTTGCGTTTGAATTCACTCACCGACTCATCCTTGCTGCAGCGTAACACCCAGCTCCACCTGCCTAAATCTAAATCTGCTAAGTGTTTATGCATGTCTATTAATGCAGCAGCAGCATATCTTACATGCTCACAACAGCGTGTCTGTGTGTGTAATGGCAGTGGCAAGTTCATACAGTCGCAGAAGCAGCGTAGCAGATCTAGTCTGCCTAGTCTAAATATATTAACATTGCCATATTCATTAACATGCCAAAACTACTTTGAGAGTTGTCATGTTTGAAATGGTTTTGGGTCCTATTTTTTTACCCTATTTGTGAAAAGTTTCTTCAGTCCTTTTTTTCCTCTACATCTTTTAGACTTTCTGAATCATTTTTCTCCAACCTCTACAGCCTGTTTTACATCTAGTTTCAGTTTTTTTTTATTAGTGCCTCTGAGCAGTGATTTAAGAGTATTATATTAGGCGTTGAGCAAACAATTTGACCTCATTCTCGTTTCAGAGGCAAGAGAGGACAAACAAGGGGATTGTGGGTTACGATCAGAATGAGCCCAATGCCAGCAGACCATCACACTAATTTGTTGTGGCATGTACATGGTAGCACAGCATATAGATAGTGTTTGTATACTCAACACAAAAACAGCTTCTAGTTTTATCATGTGCCTTTGTCGCTCAGTCATGGTAGAAGTTATTTCAGTTTATATAGTTTTTCGTGTTTATGTGCCAAGTTGTGGAATATGATATAAAGATATGAATACTGGATGTGCCATTTCAAAAAGGCATTATGAAAACCCCATAATAAATGTTTCTTATGCTCACTACGGCTGCATTTATTGGATCAAAAACACAATAAAATCAGGATTATAGTGAAATGTTATTACAATTTAATGTAACTGTTTTTGGTTTCAATATATTTGACAGTGTTTTCAAAGCTGAAAGTCACATGATCCTTCAGAAATCAGTCTAATATGCTGAATTGATGTTCAAGAAACATGTATTATTATTGTCAATGTTAAAAACAGTTGTGCTGCTTAATATTTTTGTGGAAAATGTAATACATATTTTTCTGGATTCTTTGATCAACACAAAGTTCAAAATAACAACATTTACAACATTATGAATGCTTTTACTGTCATATCTAATACACCCTTGCAATAAATATTACTGACCCATAACTTTTGAATGGTAGTGTATTTATATGCTAATTTATGTATTTTTTTCCTAAGAATTATACAGAATTATTGCACAATATATCAGAGAACTATGAGCTCCAGAGACGTTGATAAATGTTTAATAAATAAGGAATATTAGCTTTGAATGTGGCACGGGCAATATGCCCATTGAAGTTTCCATGCCACTGCAGTCCTTGTGTGTTGCAATTGGAGTGCCCTGTTGGGTGAGCTTGTCTTGTCAAAATCTGCAACAGTATCTTCATACATGCTTCTCTCAGGGCCAACTCAATAGCTCTTTCATCTTGCATTATTTCTTCCCACTGAGCTCATTGCAGTGCATTCTAGGATTTATAATGTATATAATTATGCTACCTATTTTTATGATGCCTACTCTACCCACAATGCTTTGTATAGTTTTTGTTGCAGTTATGCAAAAGAATTTGATTTGGCATCACAGTAACAGTATATCAGTTATGATTAATACATTGGTTTTATAGTGTTTAGCACTTATTATATTTGTCCTCCTCGGTTTTCTCTTTCTCAGTTTTCAGTCAATGTTCCTCTTGAGCTGGTGCCGCTGAGTGTTGCTGACCAGTGTGTGTTTGTTTCTGTGTATGTCCACAGAGAGGTGTGTGTGAAGCAGGACGGGCGGGTGCACCTCACCGTGGTTTACTTTGGAAGGGACCAGATGAACGAGGTCAAAGGAACCTTGGAGAACACATCGAGGTATGGCATTTTAATATATGTGTGTGTATCCACACAGTGGAGCAGATAAGGCTGAGGTTAAGACTGAGAAATACAGTTAAACAAAAAGGAACCAGAGGGTTTCATAAGTTCCTTCCAGTAATCCCGAATGCATTATGGGTATCGCCCGAACTGTAGGTCTTTAAACTGATCAAATGAACACACTCAGCTTCTGCTATCAGAAAGTCTACATAGAAAGTGCTAATCAACATAAATAATTCCTTTAAATGTATAGATCAAGCAATACTTAACATACCCATATTCATGAATATATTAAAATGCTGAACAAGTTGTATTAATAAAAGATGATGATGATATACTGAGTAATAATCAAATGCACAGTCAGCTTGAATTTTTAACAAGATATATGCATCAAATTTTGGGTGATGTTAAATATATTTAATATTTTATAATAGATATTAATAAATATCTGATTATAATATATCTTTTAATAAATACAAATAAAGATGTAGAATACATATATGACATTAATATGTAATTAATATCTTTAACTGTACAAAAACAAGTATAATATAGCTTTTATACAGTACAATAATTTCATAAACAAGCAATTCATAACTTTCTTGGTCAAACAAAATATATTGTATTATATATATATATAGTATATATATATATATATATAGAGAGAGAGAGAGAGAGAGAGAGAGAGAGAGAGAGAGAGAGAGAGAGAGATATTATATTATGCTGATGACATGTATAACAGGCGCCCTCTTCGGCCTGTTTCTCTTCGGATGCGTAAGCATGTATTTTTTCAGTGCCCATGTTAACAGATTAGAGCATTCACACACTGTCCACTGAGGCGGCGCGGTGCCGTCATCGTTTTGACGCTGCAGTGCATTGTTCTTGTTGACACGAAACATAACAAATGAGGCGTTCCATGTTTCACAATCACCATATGACATTCAGCGCTGTGATTTTAAAATAAAAATAAATACACAAAAACATAGTTGCCAGGACCTTTCACCAGACCTTACATTCATTGAAAGTCTTTGGGATGTGCTGGAGTAGACTTCATTGTCAATACAAGATCTTGATCAAAAATGTATATACCTCTTATTAGAAATATCATCACAACAATTATATCCATCAAGAGGTGCATCAATTATTGTCGCATCGCAGCAGAGTATGCTGCCCATCAGAAATAAAGCATGTGACCTCGTCAGCCAATGAAATTGGCGTGTTTGTCACATGCTTCAGATGGCGTACCCCTATAGCGTGAATCCCAAAGCAGTTTTGAAGTTCCCTTTCTCAGAGAGCCATCGGATAACGTCATAAACCGAAATGCTTTCTAATATTCTTTGACTATCTGTCATCATCAATCGCACTGGCACACACACCTCAAATCTGTAATCACGAGAGTACAGCTGGGGTTATTGGCACTGTCGTGATTACAGATTGGAGGTCAGTGAATCTGCACTGTTGGACTGCAGTGACTGACCTCCATCATGTGTGAAAATAACAGGTCACTTCAGATGCTGCTCGGAGGCAGATGAAATCAACAGAGCAGTAGATTGCCTGGAATCCAGCCAGGGTCATGCTGGAAACCTCCCCGCATTGCAGCGGATAGGATATCTCTTAATTCACAGGAAGAAAACAGCTTTTCTCTTTATGGAGAAGCATTGAAATGCGACTGGACACATTGGTTTTCAGATCTATCTTCCTTGACCAGGTTGTTCCCACATACAAGGACACTTTTGGAGTGGATTTGTTAGAGAAATGGGAAAGCAATCATGGCCTTGTCCCTGCAAGAGAGGGAAGGGCCAATAATCAGCACAGCTCTTGCTCTTTCTGTGGGAATGCATTGGCTTCTCTCTGATCCAGAAATCAAGGGATCTTAATTCTTTCTGTACTTCAGACCTTTCCTTATTGTTCATTGCAGCTCTCTTCCAGACATCTAGATCGAATTGGTTGTAACTTCCCAGCAGCCCTGAGTGCTTATATCTTCATTTCTTAGTCAATTTCCTTAAAAACAAGTTATAGGATTGACCCAAAAATTACATTTCTGCCATCATTAACTCATTCCAAACCCGTAAGACTTTCGTTCATCTTCGAAACACAAATGATCTTTTTGATGAATCTGAGAGATTTCTGTCCCTCCATTGACGACCTACACAACTACCACTTTCAAGTCCCAGAAAGTTAGTAAATGACATCTTTAAAGTAAACAAAGCACTTGCGTAGCTTAATAAAATTGAGGTTAAATCATTGGAGTCACATGGATTACTTTAATGACGTCTTTTTACTACCTTTCTGAGGCTTGAAATTGGTAATTGCGAAGACTGTTAATGGCGGGACAGAACGCTCTCAGATTTCATTATTATCAGTATTCCACAATTACCACAGAAAATCATTTTAATCAATCATCATAACATATTATCACATTTACAAAAAGGTTTTACTGTGTAGCCCTCTGTTTGTAAGTACAGTATTGAAACCACAATTATTGCCTTTCTGTGGTAGTGAACATTATTCCACAAATTCTGTCACCCGGTTCACCTTGTGTGTCCTGAATTTGCCCATTCTGAGTATTTCTACTGCTACTTGCCATAAGGATTTTGGTGAGCTGCAGAACTAGCCATAGCCTTTGAACATCTGACCACAACTTCAATTGCCTCCTAAAACTCAGTTTCTAGCTGATAAAATTAGCATTCTAAGGGACAAAGCATGTAATTGTAAATGTATTGTTGTAGTAGAAAATGCATCATATCAGAAACAAGATGAATGACTATAAAACCATGAATCAAACCCACTTGGAATGGCCACAAGTTTTGACACAATTTTCCACACATCGTTTTTTGTGATTTATGTCCCTATATGTGGGTAGAGAAAAATCATTTGAAAAGAGGAAAATTGCTCACAGTTGCTATTACCTTCATTTTGCACAAACTTCATACAATATCTGACAGTTGCTGCATTGGCTGACTGATCATTTGCATAAAGTTGTGCTTGAATCCCACATCACCAAGAGTCATTTTCACTTTTGTCGCCTTGAATGACCAACACCAACAACTTCTTCCTTTAACTAAATGTCTTCTAAATAGCCTGAGTGGTTGACTGAGAGAGCCTTGAAATAGCAGAAAGCAGGAGACGCAATGATGATGATAAAAAATGAGCAGGGTCATTTTTTTATCATCTTAACTTACTGTTAAACGGTTAACAGGTTATTACTGTCACACTTACTGTCTTTTACCCTTAAATTTACGATAATTTTTTACAGTGCACAAAAAGAAATGGAAAATTACAATGGAAGCTTGTTTCCTCCATGGAATAAAAAATCAAAAAGATATTTGTGACTTTTGACAATTGTGACAATTGGTAATTGTGTCGCAATTGCCTTTTTTTTTTATTCTGTTGCGGAAACAAGATTCCACAAATTGCAGCTTTACTACATCGTCCTTTGACGTTAAAACCCTTGAGATGGAGACATTCTTTTATATCTCTAACCTTTGAAAATAAAGATCTCTTAAAACCACACAATCTTAAGATTAAACAACAATAGCAAGCATTGCAAGAGCAAGAAAACAAGTAGCATTATAAAAAAAATTATACAATTTTTAATTATATTTATAAATGAATAAAAAATGAAAAAAATAAACAACAGAAATGTTCGCTCTTTTGAAGCCACACACACACACACACACACACACACACACACACACACACACACACACACACACACACACACACACACACACACACACACACACACACTGCTGTTAAGAATCTTCTAGACGCTTCACTGCTATGAGACCATCAGTGTCAGTCCTCACAGAAGTAGGTAGATGTGATATCCGGATCTGCCGGGCAAAGTCAATCCATACACATGAATAATTTGTGTTCATTTGAGAAAGGGAAGAGAGGAGAGTGTAAGGATCACTGCATTATACAAACCTGGTTCATGTTAATATTGATGATGACATTTATAACCCAAGTGTTCATTATGAAATAACCACAAGTAAGCATCACCCTGAAGTGATCAGACAGTAACTGTGTGTGGATTCTTTTAGATATAGTTTGGGGACTCATTTGTCTCCAGAATTGAGCTAAATTTAATAAAAAGCAGAAGTATACTGTATGTACACTATATATTGTATATAGGCTTTAGTGTAGTCTATAGTGATTATAATTAGCCCTATATAAAATAGTTGCGGTCCCAAATCGGAAGTGAAATGGAAAAAATGCAATGAATGACAGAATTAAAAATATCCTTGACAGCCTGTGAAAACAAGTCAGTATCACAAAGTAATATTTGGAGTGTTTTGTTTTTTCGTGGCTGATGGTGAATTGAATATCACATGCATGCTGAAACGCCCCAGGCTCTTTTCCAAATCTGTTCCGCTAATGTGACTTAAATCAAATCTTGTTTGTTACAAACGGCTATTTGTAACTGCTCTAAATCTTCACGACTAGCGGCACTTTTTTGCTGGGTATACTGTATGTTAACAATGACTGTTTTTTATTCAGTGTAACTCCCATGGGTTGCAGCTGTTTTCGTGGGTTATGAATCTCGGTCAGGGAAAGTAGGTGCTTATTTTTTTATTTCAGGCAGACATTCTGGCCTATTTTTTTGTATTGGGCCAATGAGAGCAGCGGGCAGCCACATGTGACAGGTGCTTTACATGCATTTCTCTAGTGTCTGAATGCTTGTGGCTCCAGGGTTTTATCGCTTGTTTATGAATACCATCTTTTCTGTCTTATTCTGTCCCGTTCATGTTTGCATAATAGACATATTCAAACCAAGTATAGAGTTGGTAAGATTTTTTGTTTTTGAAATACAAAAATACGGTAAGACAATAATATTTTGAAATTTTATTACAAATTAAAATAACGGTTTCTATTTAAAATTAATATATTCATATTACTTAATTAATTATAATTATTATTATTATATATTAGTATTGATATATATTTAAAACTGTAATTTATTCCAGTGATTGTAAAGCTGAATTTTCAGCATCATTACTTCAGTCTTCAGTGTCACATGATCCTTCAGAACTCATTGGTAACACTTTACTTTGAAACCTTTATGTATAATGTTTTTATAAAGGTATTCATAATATACATCATAATGCATCAAATATTTTCATAAATATTTGTAACCAAAGTTAAATGCAATATAATGTTGGCAGATTTCTTGTTACATCTGAAATTGGTTGTTTGTAATGTGTTTTAATGCATTATACTTCAGTAAGGGTAAAATCTTTCCGTGGCAGGGGCAGCTGCCACCGGCGCCTGTCACTCGACCTGTCACCGCTATATGCGCCTGTCACTCGACCTGTCACCGCTATATGCGCCTGTCACTCGACCTGTCACCGCTATATGCGCCTGTCACTCGACCCGTCACGGCTATATGCGCCTGTCCCGCGACCCGTAACGGCTATATGCGCCTGTCCCGCGCCCCGTCACGGCTATAAGCGACTGTACCGCGACCCGTAACGGCTATATGCGCCTGTCCCGCGACCCGTAACGGCTATATGCGCCTGTCCCGCGCCCCGTCACGGCTATAAGCGACTGTACCGCGACCCGTCACGGGTATATGCGGCTGTACCGCGACCTGTCACGGGTAGGCTATAGCCTACTCGCCTGTCCCGCGACCCTTTCACGGGTACATGCGGCTGTCCCGCGACCTGTCACCGCTATATGCGTCTGTCACTCGACCTGTCACCGCTATATGCGTCTATCACTCGACCTGTCACGGCTATATGCGCCTTTCTCGCGACACGTCACGGCTATATGCGCCTGTCCCGTGACCCGTAACGGCTATAAGCGCCTGTCACTCGATCTGATACTGCTTTATGCTTCTGTCCCGCGCCCCGTCACGGCTAAATGCGACTGTCCCACGCCCCGTCACGGCTATATGCGACTGTCCCTCGACCTGTCACGGGTGTGTGCGGCTGTCCCGCGACCTGTCACGGGTGTGTGCGGCTGTCCCGCGACCTGTCACGGCTTTACTCGCCTGTCACGGATTTATTCCCCCGCCCGCGTGCGATTACCCATATGTCAAAATAAATTCTATGATGGAATGTTATGAGGGCGCCGGCGCCTACTCTAGCCTGGTAGTCCTCTAAAATGTATATAACTTTTTTTATATTTAACCTAACTTTTATAGCATTTATATAACTTAGGCTATATAAATTCGATGTTATTTTTACCATCGCTTTGGCGCCCCCATGGTGCGGCGCATATAGGCAGGCGCGCTGGAAGCTGTTTCATGCGAGGGGGGCTGAGGGTTGGAAAATATGTGACGTCATTATGTTATGGCTGACGACAACACATGACATTTCTCTGTACTGTGTTGTAGCATTAAAGAAAACATTTAGTTTATGTATGTTTAAATATTATAGGCTAATGTTATTTTTTTATTTAATCAATGTTGATTATGAAAGTGAGCATGCAGCGTGAGAAAGATATGATAGCCTACATGAGATCATGAGATACCCAAAATGTCTGGAGACATGTCACATGCAGTGGGTAATACATAATTTTTACCTTCACTAAGTCTTTTTTTGGTTTGTAGAAAGACTCTTTTTAAAAGATTTTTGTGTAGTATAAATTGTATCTTAATTTTGATCAATGTTTTATCAACCAATTGCCTGTATTTAATAAATAAGAAGCAAATATATAGCAGACAATGTAAGGCGCCGGCGATCACTTGCATTGCATGTGAACTGGAGGGCGCCGAAACTCAGCTTGTGCCTCACAGATTTGAGAAATATAGGGTATCTATTAGCTTGAAATGTCTACTTTTAAACAAAACTATTCAAAACAAAAAGAAATAGGCTACTCTCTGATTATGTAGGCCTAATCAAATGTGCATTTCTCTCTGGCGTTCATGGCGAGTCCGCATAACTTCATCTTTGCAGCGACACAGAAAACACCTGTTTATTAATAAACAATTAAATGTTTTCTTGCTATTTCTGACACATTAATAATCATTACTTTCGCCGGTTCTTTGTGGCAAGCTTTATGAGCGCGGCAATATTAGGCTACGTAACGCTCATCCTGTATAGCCTATTTAAGTAATTAAATCAATATAAAGGGGCGATGTGTCCACAGTGGCTAAAATGAACAACTACTAGTCGACTAGCGAAAAAACTTTAGTCATTGACATGTCACTGCCGTGACGGGTCGCGGGACAGGCGCATATACCCGTGGCAGGTCGAGTGACAGGCGCAAGCCGTGACGGGTCGCGGGACAGCCGTATAGCCGTGACGGGTCGAGTGACAGGCGCATATAGTCGTGACGGGTCGAGTGACAGGCGCATATAGCCGTGACGGGTCGAGTGACAGGCGCATATAACGTTAGCCGTGACGGGTCGAGTGACAGGCGCATATAGCCGTGACGGGTCGCGGGACAGGCGCATATAGCCGTGACGGGTCGCGGGACAGGCGCATATAGCCGTGACGGGTCGCGGGACAGGCGCATATAGCCATGACGGGTCGAGTGACAGGCCGTGACGGGTCGCGGGACAGGCGCATATAGCCGTGACGAGTCGAGTGACAGGCGCATATAGCCGTTACGGGTCGCGGGTGTGGCGCGTATAGCCGTGACGGGTCGCGGGACAGGCGCGTATAGCGGTGACGGTAAGCGGGACAGGCGCATATAGCCGTTACGGGTCGAGTGACAGGCCGTGACGAGTCGAGTGACAGGCGCATATAGCCGTTACGGGTCGCGGGACAGGCGCATATAGCGGTGACAGGTCGAGTGACAGGCGCATATAGCGGTGACAGGTCGAGTGACAGGCGCATATAGCGGTGACAGGTCGAGTGACAGGCGCATATAGCGGTGACAGGTCGAGTGACAGGCGCATATAGCGGTGACAGGTCGAGTGACAGGCGCATATAGCGGTGACAGGTCGAGTGACAGGCGCATATAGCGGTGACAGGTCGAGTGACAGGCGCATATAGCGGTGACAGGTCGAGTGACAGGCGCATATAGCGGTGACAGGTCGAGTGACAGGCGCATATAGCGGTGACGGTAAGCGGGACAGGCGCATATAGCCGTTGCGGGTCGAGTGACAGGCCGTGACGAGTCGAGTGACAGGCGCATATAGCGGTGACAGGTCGAGTGACAGGCGCATATAGCGGTGACAGGTCGAGTGACAGGCGCATATAGCGGTGACAGGTCGAGTGACAGGCGCCGGTGGCAGCTGCCCCTGCCACGGAAAGATTTTACTCCCTCTCTTATACTTTCTAAAGGTGTAACAATTAATAGATATTATATATAGTATTATAATGCATTATAACTGTGGTTACATTTAGTCATGAGACCAAGCAATGCATTAAGGCATAATTAATGTATTAAAATACGTTTATAAAGCATTATGTATGAAGGTTTTGAGTAAAGTGTTACCAAATCATTCTAATATGCTGATTTGACGTTGAAAACAGGTGTGATGCTTAATATTTTTGTGGAAACCATGATACATTTATTTCAGGATTCTTTGATGTAAAAGAAGTTCAAAAGAACAGCATTTATTTGAAAAAGAAATATTTTGCAAGATTATAAATGTCTTTACTCTTGAGTAATTTAATGGGTACTTCTTGAATAAAATTTAAATTATTATTATTATTTTGTTTTAAAGTCTTTGCCCAAACTCAAAACCGTTGTAAAAAAACAACAACAACAAAATGTATGTTTATTAAAAAAGGTCTTTCTCAGGCCAAAGACGGAATCTCTCCATTAGAGTGGAGTGTTTGATATGGTGATGCACTGCTAGTGATTCAGTAATATAAAGGAAGTGTCTCTTCCTGTTCCTGCTAAAACAGCTGTATGACTTTAATAGCAGGTATTATCTGCTCTGTGTGTGTGGTGGCATTGAGCTTTTATACAGCTTGGCTCAAGCCCAGCACATTACACTTTAATCATCTTGTGTGTCTGTGTCTATCCGGGTGAATGTATTGAGTCACACAGACTCTATCCATGAGAAGTGTACAATCTGTACTATGGAAGTAAAATATGCCAAATGTTTTTGAAACAAAAAGCCAAAAAGTTGAATTACACTACTTGAAAAAAAAATGCATTGCATTAACCATGCTTGCATTTTAATGCATTGTATTTTTAGGACTTGCATTTTTTATTGGCTCAAATTCAACATGGTTGAATATAAGCTGTGAATATTTCAATTCAAAACATTTCAAACACATTTTCATTATTAAAAATTCAATAATCCAATTCACCTTTCATATTTCACTTCCAAAATATTCAAACTGTTTAAAAATACAACCTATAATATCCAACAGGCAATTTTCGGTCCATTTTATTTCGCTTTACAAATTCGCTTCCACAAATTCAGTGGTTCAAAGTCAACAGTAAATTCAACATTGACATCCAGGAACTGCAGGAAAAGCAGTGGATTACCGAGCGTAATCTCCATCTGCTGTAAATCTAGCTCACCAGCAGGGGGTGCAAGCGCGTGTTGACGAAGACCGAGCAACAGAGCAAGCCATTTATTCATAAAAACACATTCTGGCAAAGGTTCTGCCACTCGACCATTAAAGTACATTCGTAAATTCAAATTATCGGCACTAACAACATATTAGATCTCATTAAACATGACAGATGAAACCCAATGTACTAACGTTATTTAAATTGATTGCTGGACATCGTAATGTTATTGTACATAGCCTACGTCTGATTTAGGATTTAACATTGTATTAGCAACACACACACACACACACGCCTGTCCCACCCACTATGCCACTGAGTATATCACAGGGAAACGCTGCGTGAAACTTTGCGCGTTAAGTTCATATTCTGATATTCTGAGTCCATCCGCTTGCCTGTAGCAATATAGTAGCCTTCTCAATAAGGTGCGAGTTTGGTCTTTTATATCACTGTATTAGTCCATTAAGATACGTTAAGCACTGTATATTCCACCAATCCTAAAGTATTGAGGGAAACTCTTGTACTGAAACACATCACCGCGATATAAAGTTAACAAATACACTTACATTTCTATAAATGTGTTTTTATGAATGAATGGCTTGCTCTAACTGTTGCTAAAAAAAAATGCAAGTCCTAAAAATACAATGCATTAAAATGCAAGCATGGTTAATGCAATGCATATTTTTTTTCAAGTAGTGCAATTCAACAGGCTTTTTGTTTCAAAAACATTTGGCATTATTTTACTTCCATACTGCACCCACCATCAATCACAGCACATCGTTCACTACCGTCACAATCGACTTCATTTTTCCCCCAACAGACAGTGAAACATGTATATTTAGTGCTCTTAGTTTTAGTGGTAATGTAATGTACTCTTCACTGTACTTTAGACCACAATGGAAATGCAAATAGTAACTGATCTCGGGGGAAAAAGTTCCTTGGACAAATTATTCCGGGTAATTCCAGTGGAAACACTATACACACGAAATGATGTCAAAATACCCGTCTAGGCAAGTATTCTCTCGGTTATGTCATAAGTGAACAGTTGAGAAAGAAACCGGATGTGTATCAGTATATTCGGTCCGTGCATTTGGTCTTAAAGTGACAGCAGCCTAATATTCCTGATGTCATTAATGTTAATAAAATATTTAAAAAAATACAGCTTTAACAAAGATGAACATGTGTTTACTTTTTACATTTTACATTTTAGCAGCTTGTATGATAAGTGTGCCGCATAAAGTGTGAGTACCAAGCATCATCTCCAGGTGCTCCCTTGAGAAACAGACCAAAACTATGATGTGCACCCCTGATAATTTCCCTCTTTAAAGTAAAAAAAACTAATTTTGATATTTTAATTGACACATAGTCATGAAGGTCTGCAGATACTTATGATTTGTTTCCTGATTTGTCTCCTGTTGATATGGCATTGTTTCCAGAAAAACAGATTTTGTTAAAGAACAACATAAGATAATGCTTATCAATGCGAGAACGTTCCAGTGACCGTTATGAGACAGTCGTAGATGTTTCTTGTGTCTGTGATTGCCTGGCAGGGAGCTGAACTTCCGTAACTTCACTCTGATCCAGCTGAATGAGTTGTTTTCTCGGGGTCGAGGGCTGGATGTGGGCGCTCGTGCCTGGAAGGGAGGCAATGTCCTGCTCTTCTTCTGTGACGTGGACATCTTCTTCACAGCAGACTTCCTGAACACATGCCGTCTTAATGCCCAGCCCGGTGAGAGAAAAGAGGAAACACTATATATAGCCACAAAAAGTATTTAGACACTTAAAAATGGCCAACATTGATAATAATCAGAGATGTTTTCTGAGCAGCAAATCATCATATTAGAATGATTTCTGAAGGATCATGTGATGTGATAATTCAGGAATAAATAATTTACCCCAAACTTTTGACCGGTAGTGTAAATACATTTCTATTGATTCTGAGACCATATTAGAGAGAGGATGGCCATCTAATAAAGCGCTTTATTGTCGTGTTGGTATCTTAGCCAGCTGTGTGATGGCATTGTCTTACTCTGTCTTAGGAAAGAAAGTGTTTTACCCAGTTCTCTTCAGCCAGTACAATCCAGCTGTAATCTACGGCAGCCACGATCACACCCCCCCTGTGGAACAGCAGCTGGTAATGCAACTCATTTCATCAGGAGATTAAAATGCCTCATCAAGTTTGATGTGATTAATTGCCGCATTGTGATGGAACACACAATCATCACGGTCGCGTGGCATTGATATTCTGGACGTGTAGATAATATAGAGCTTGATTAAATGTGCTGATAATGCGGAAAGCTGACATGAGGCTACGAGGCAAAATTAGATTTCGCTACAACCGCAAATGCTGATTGAATTGAGAAAATCTATTGGTATTTTGGACTTAAACAATAATGGACTATATATTTATATATGTAAATATATAGATGCAATATTTATATTTAAAAGAAATGTTTTTGCTCCTATTTGAGTGATATAATTTATCTATTACCATGCATATTAGTGACAAATGGGGGGGGGGGGGCAAATACAAGGGGGGAGCATATACAAGTTAGTTAGTCTCTGTCTCTCTTAACTGCATTACGCAAAAAAAGACCATTCATGATTTTTGTTCCATATATATCTGATTTGATGGGTTAATGCAAGAAAAATCACACATTTGTGTTGTCACATATCTGGAGGAAAAAAATCCTAAATAAGCCTCTGATGGGAAATGTTCCACTGAGGAAAAAGTTATTTTCGTTTATTTTATATTTTTAATTTTGATGTCTAGTTTCTGTTTTAGTCAGTTTTTTCTATTTCAGTTTATTTGCTTCAGATTTTATTTTAAGGATGTTAGGGCTACTAAGAAATCAGCGGCTTTTAATGTAATTTAGTGTCAATTTTCTAGTTACATTTTTATTTTTATTTCCGTGAATATACTTAAATTATTTTTAAGTTTTATTTTTTCATTAAAAGTGCTGTATGTCAATTTTTTTTACTGTACTAAAGCACTAAAGTACCATAATATGTTTGTAGAGCTTTAGGAAAATTCAAATACTTGTTTCTTTGAAAAACAATGCAACAGCCAGTTATTCTACTTTGAATGTGCGTTCCAGGTCGAAATGTGTTTTGTTTTGGTGTGTGATCTTGCCCACTGACAGTTTACCCAGTAGTATTTCAACCCCAGTTGCCAGTTAGTGGAAAATATAGCGTACTGCAGCCGTGAAAGCCAGCAAACAGGGTCAGATCGCAGATTCTACCCGGCCTAAAAAGCCTCGGCATTCATCTAAAAAGCTCCATGACCAGAGGCATACATTTTGGAGATGCGTTTGAAAGATGGTTCTCTGGCAACTCGCGTGAGCGTCCAGTCTGAGGAGGGGGGAAACAACTCTCTCCAATAGTTTGAATTTTGACTGCAGTACCCATTTCAACCACTAGCAGTCAATATTACATACTGCACCTTTAACGATAATAACACTTGTTGAAATTGTTAGCAAATCACCATCATTCTTAGAGTTTGTATATAGTTACTGGCCACTGGCAGTTTTATTTACTCACCAAATCAATTTTTACACACATTTGTGACTTGGCAAGTGGTGAAATTGGACCGTGAATGAGACACAAGACAAGTAGACAACTATAAAGAAGTATATTAGTGTTCATACTATTCAGTATTCATTCTTTTACAGATCATTAAAAAGGACACTGGCTTTTGGAGGGACTTTGGGTTTGGAATGACCTGCCAATACAGATCCGACTTCATCAATATAGGTAAATGTCCCTTTTAAGGTCATTTTGAATGAATGTTGTTTTGAATTTAAAATGCACTTATGTAGACGGTCAAATAATCTCAGTGAACACAACAGGTCCAACCTGTGAGAATCAAGCAGTTCTCATGACTTAACCGATTACCTGTATGGACATGAGTAACATCACCTGACACAACAAGGGCTGATACTGATGCTTCAGTGGTGTTTAGTAGAGTCACATGACATGGACATCTCAGCAGACAGGTGGCAAAAATCCTATGCTCCATTAAGGGAAGTCAATACTTTGTTTCCTAAGCAAAATTAAGCAAATACATAAGCTACATCATATTACACTACTGTTCAAATGGAGATCCGGACTGGACAAATACACATTTGCACGCTTTCCTACACAATAACACAGGAACAGACAACAGCCGTTTGTCCTGAGGGAAGTTCAAACTTCCTTTTAACTACAACAGATGATGTATGTAAACAACGTGTTCATTCAACATTTTCTTTTTTGCGGATGCCTTATTATTGCAGCTGACCGCATTAACAATACAGGGGTCAAATTTAAATGCGCTGTTGCTGCCTTAAATAAATAATAAGCTATTTCTGCCTGATTGACAAAACATTCTTAAGAATAAAATTCTTCTTAACTGCCATGTTCTTCTCTTAAAGGGATAGTTTACACAAAAATGACAATTATTTAATCATTTACCTAAATTACATTCTTCTGTGGAACTAAAAATAATTTAGTTAAAAGGATCTTTGTTTTGTTTTTTGTCCATACAATGATGTTTTGGACTAATGATGTTTGTTGTAAATTGTTTCAACGTTGAAAAAATATAAAACAATGTTTAATGCTAAATGGTTGTAAAAAGATTGCAAAATTTGACTGATTAATCCTTTATCCATGATGTTGATTCACCTATGAATAAATGTTTAAATGTCGGACGGGTATGGACAGAGACAGCTGAAACTTTTTTGTGTTACACAGAAGAAAGAAAGTCTTAAAGGTTTGTAAGGACAGGAGGAGAGTGAGTAGATTTTTGATGAACTGTCTCTTTAAGAGTTCATTGAGACTTTAGGTTATCTGACAAAACAACTGAACATGTTGAGACTGTAGCCACTTTTCCACCATCAGCGCAAACCGTTCTCTTTACTTAACTGTTCCATTCCTTGCCGATCCGGCCCAGCCGGTATGGATATGGTTTAATTTTCCACTGTAGATGGCTGATAACGGAGATCTTTGGAATGTGTTACAAATGTGTCGTTGTTGCCAGTGTTGGGGGTAATGCATTCTAAGTAACCAGAGTAATCAGATTACTTTTTCAAATATGTAGTGCAAGTTACTTAGTTTGTATTTACTGACAGCTCTCATGTCCCTATGTTGAGAGAAATCGGGTGCAGAGGCGTTGTGTGCGCTGTAAAAGTTTGTAATCGTGCTATGCCGAACCAATCTGGAGATATAACTGGAACCGTTTGGCCAGAAGAATTTGCTAGAATTTGGATTTTAGTTCTTGGATCTTGAGAAGACTGGCATTAAATGTTGAGCTCTATTCTTTGCTATTGCAGAAATGTGCTAATGTTCATAGCCCTATTGACTGTCTCCTACTCTTCCAGGGGGTTTCGATGTGGACATTAAAGGCTGGGGCGGCGAGGACGTGCACCTGTACAGGAAGTACCTCCACAGTAATCTACTAGTAGTGCGCGCCCCGTCCCGAGGGCTCTTCCACCTGTGGCATGAGAAGCGCTGCGCGGATGAGTTGCCCCCGGACCAGTACAAGATGTGCATGCAGTCCAAGGCCATGAACGAAGCCTCGCACGGCCAGCTGGGAATGCTGCTCTTCCGACACGAGATCGAGGCTCACCTCCGCAAACAGAAACAGAGAAGCGGAGCCAAAAAAGCTTGATGGATGTTACCTCTTCTTCACATGCTCTCAACGGGATAGTTCACATGAGGGAGGACATTCTGTCCTCGTCTACTCGCGCTCGTGATATTTGCCGATCTTTGTTCTGTGGAAGCAAAATGTTCTGGTCGTTCTTTTCTCTTTTCACTGCACAATAGTCATCATATAAGAGGTCCACATGAAGCCCAGCATTATGTTCAAAGAAGAAGCGATGTCCGTTTTTAGGGAAAAAAAACGTTTGAGTTTAATCTTTTTTATCGAATCAGTTCACAAAAACAGTTTGAATGATTTATTCACAAATCGGTGATTTCGACTCTGAAAATCTTGTTCTACTGTCTTGGAAAACTTGGAATCTAGCACAAATATTAGGGCTGTTTGGGTCGACAGAAATTTCATGATTCGATTACGGTTTGCAGGCTGATTCAATTCTGATCTCGATTCGTTTCAGTTTGATCACGGTTCAATGTGATTCAATGTGTATAAAAACATTTTAATTCAACATTATGCATTTTTTATATTAATAAAATGATAATAACTTTTAATGATATAATTACAAGTTATTGTATGAATATTCCATTTGACAGAATTGCTAAGCTGAGACTTTGTTTTGTATCAAAAGTAGCAATGCACAAAGCTTATTGCGATTTCTTGAATGGGAGGCGTGCTACAAATATTGATGTTTGTTTATGCATCAAGTTGGGATTTAATAGGCCTACTCAAGATTGATTCATCAAAATGAGAATCGATTAACATCGACATGTTCAACCCAGTCCTATTTAAAATAATTAACCTACTTTTGCTGCATTTTTGAAGTTTTAAATGTCATTGTATTAATCACATGGAAAGAGCAACCTGTACATTCTTCAGAATTTCTCCTTTTGTGTTCCACAGTGATTCGGTTGGAACGACACGAGAGCTAGTAAATGGCGACAAGAATTAATTGATGTTATGCATGAGAGGAGAAGTGGAGGAATTATACAGTACTGCCTTCAGTGAAGAGCCGGCTTTAGTGAGACACACACACACACACACACACACACACACACACACACACACACACACACACACACACACACACACACACAACCAAACATGAGATAACCGAGAGACGCCACAGGAACAGAGACAGACGTTCCCTAAAGACAAGATAGTGCAGCGTGGGTGCAGCAGAGGACCTTCAGTCTCCTTGGATCGCTACACAATGCAGCTCATGATGTGTCTGTGATGCACTTCACTTGCTCTAGTGAGTTACGCTGATAAACTGCTGTCTTTTGGAAAGAGTTCGGTACTTTACTAACTAGTAGCTACAAATGACATTTAGATTTTTTTTTTTTGGAATGCAATAAAATGCCTTATTGCTGTTAATGTATAATTGTGAATCGTTGAGTAAGACTATTACGTGTCGTAATGCATGTGTCACAACTGTCCTGACAGTTTACATGACGAGCGGTTCAAAGAACTGCAATTCATTTTATGTTAGCCTTGATTTATTAATGTTATGGCGCCGCCTAGTGGTTGGTGCCAAATGGTTCAAATCAACATGTTGGTTTTAAAGGCGGACTTGTATTTTATACTTTAATGATAACGTAACACAAATTCATAATTGTTTTTGAAATTGGAAATCAAATTCTAATATTGATTTTTAGAGAGACCTAGAATCATAGCCTAGGCTACTTGATAATTTGTATTGAAGGATTCGATGAGTAGGCTATTATGAGAACTGAATATTAACAGGCTATTAGAGATTATTTTATGATTCTTCCAAATGCTTGTACTTGTTCACAATTTACAATCTTCAGATTTAGCATATTTTTTTTTTGAAGTTCAGGCAGAATACAAGTCTGTCGGGTATAAAAAAGACATCAGGGTGCAAAGCACGTCAATTGCGGTGTACAATGTTTTAAAATAATTATTTATTGGGGGATCTTTTTCACCCCAAAACTCAAAGCTTGTATGTCTATTTGTATTCTTTAAATATGTTGTTTTGGGGACAAACTCGCTCTCATTACTTGTAAATGAAAAATCATTTAGATTTGTGAGAACAAAGCAGAAAATAAAGCAAAAGAATGTGACTAATTTCCATACGTCTTCCTGTATATGAATATCATCGACTAAGAGTGAGAATGCGTCACGTGTCCTTCACCGCTAGATTGCAGCATTGCATCATTTCAGACGGCACGAACGTCCTGTGGCTTAACTGTTATAATATGATTTTTGAACATTTGTAACAATACACTTATTTTAAATCTTTTTGTTGACTTAGTCACATTTTCTTATTTTTGTTGTATTCTGTCATTAAATTATAACTAGCCTACATTATTTCATTTTTTTTTTTTACATATAGGCCTACTTTAAACATTGTAAACATTAGATTTTACTGCTCACTATAGTTCTCAAAACCCTCTTATTTTTGTAATAATTATAGACATTTGCTTCGATAATTATTATTATTATTAGGCCTAATATTACTATTATCCAATATTTCAAAATTAGGCTTTTCACACAATAGCCATTTACTTAGGCTATATATTCCCATGTCTCACAGAAAGTTTTAAAATGACTGATTTGCTCTGATAATCTGTTTGAGTTCAACCTACATGATTATTATGGTCCTGTAGAAACCGTCCGGATTTTATGTTACCGACTTGGTCCTCCACATTGATTTAGCTCTTCAAGCGAACTGCACGTGCAATACAAGACTTTCGTGCACATCGTTTTACATCATGCCAATTTAGAAATTCAAGCGATTTTAAACTAAACTCTTCGCCGTGTCAGACATAACCGCCTGTCGCGAGTGTGCAGAATATTCCCGTCGGTTATGTGAATGTGAACAGCTTGTGAAATATTGTCTACTCACATTAGTGACACAGCAGCCTTTAAAACCTGCTACTGTCTACTATTGTTGTCTGTCTGTAGGCCTATTTTTAATGAGAATCAAACAACAAAAGAAAAGCTTTAAAATAAGGATTAATCTATATTTAACGTAGGCTACAGTTATGACTATTACTCCCAAAATTTCTAAAATGTCATCTATAATATTATTTGACATATATTTTACAGACTCTTATGCCAAAGCCTCCCGGAAATGCCAGCTTAGTTAGGCTATTTTATATTTGATTATTCAATTTCTATGGTATTTTTACTTGAATAGGCTACTGTTGCATACCTGAAAAAATATTCAGCATTGTTTAATTTGTATTTTTATTCTATTGTAGGCCTATTTATTTATGCTAGGCTACTGCTTCAAATTAAGCTATACCTCTTAAAAACATAGGCTACATTGTGTTTTTAAAGTAAATGTTGAAGTAGGCTATTTTTTTAACCATGGCTATCTACTTGGGTAGAGATGTGTAGGCTACTTTTGGTATCGGTACCGACTAGCCTACTTAATTTAGTAGCCTAGCTAATTAGTAGACTACTGTAGGCCTATATATCTTCAACAGTGTAATTAGATTACTGTTGTAATTCTCTCTGAAAAGTAAACGTGTTTCTAATTATTTTCTAAATCCTATATTAGCCTCGACCAGTTGACCAATACATGGATGGACATGAAACTGCACTTTTAATTCTTTCAAATAAATAAAATAAAAATGGTTTAAATTATTACTGACCCGACCAAAGTATTTAAATGAAGGTTACATTAAAAATATACATTTGATCATTAGACGTTATTTTGATGTTAAATCATTTAAACCACTATTGTTTTATAAAGGCTAAGGCTAGATTGTTCTAGTCTACAGTAGCCTATTTAATGCAATTGCATCACAAAAAATAAGAGTATAATCTCTTACTTTACCTTTTCAAGGGAAAAGTTATTAAATTACAGTAATTAATTACTTAGTAATTTATTACAACCAAAACTGCTAAGTACGTTGATGTATATTTTTTCTTAGATCGACATACGGTCGTTTTTGACAACTCATAATACAGGTCCTTCTCAAAAAATTAGCATATTGTGATAAAGTTCATTATTTTCCATAATATAATGATAAAATTAAACTTTCATATATTTTAGATTCATTGCACACCAACTGAAATATTTCAGGTCTTTTATTGTTTTAATTCTGATGATTTTGGCATACATCTCATGAAAACCCCAAATTCCTGTCTCAAAAAATTAGGATATCATGAAAAGGTTCTCTAAACGAGCTATTAACCTAATCATCTGAATCAACTAATTAACTCTAAACACCTGCAAAAGATTCCTGAGGCTTTTAAAACCTCCCAGCCTGTTTCATTACTCAAAACCACAATCATGGGTAAGACTGCCGACCTGACTGCTGTCCAGAAGGCCATCATTGACACCCTCAAGCAAGAGGGTAAGACACAGAAAGACATTTCTGAACAAATAGGCTGTTCCCAGAGTGCTGTATCAAGGCACCTCAGTGGGAAGTCAGTGGGAAGGAAAAAGTGTGGCAAAAAACGCTGCACAACGAGAAGAGGTGACCGGACCCTGAGGAAGATTGTGGAGAAGGACCGATTCCAGACCTTGGGGGACCTGCGGAAGCAGTGGACTGAGTCTGGAGTAGAAACATCCAGAGCCACCGTGCACAGGCGTGTGCAGGAAATGGGCTACAGGTGCCGCATTCCCCAGGTCAAGACACTTTTGAACCAGAAACAGCGGCAGAAGCGCCTGACCTGGGCTACAGAGAAGCAGCACTGGACTGTTGCTCAGTGGTTGCATGTCATTCGGAAATCAAGGAGCCAGAGTCTGGAGGAAGACTGGGGAGAAGGAAATGCCAAAATGCCTGAAGTCCAGTGTCAAGTACCCACAGTCAGTGATGGTCTGGGGTGCCATGTCAGCTGCTGGTGTTGGTCCACTGTGTTTTATCAAGGGCAGGGTCAATGCAGCTCGCTATCAGGAGATTTTGGAGCACTTCATGCTTCCACCTGCTGAAAAGCTTTATGGAGATGACGATTTCATTTTTCAGCACGACCTGGCACCTGCTCACAGTGCCAAAACCACTGGTAAATGGTTTACTGACCATGGTATTACTGTGCTCAATTGGCCTGCCAACTCTCCTGACCTGAACCCCATAGAGAATCTGTGGGATATTGTGAAGAGAAAGTTGAGAGACGCAAGACCCAACACTCTGGATGAGCTTAAGGCCGCTCTCGAAGCATCCTGGGCCTCCAGAACACCTCAGCAGTGCCACAGGCTGATTGCCTCCATGCCACGCTGCATTGAAGCAGTCATTTCTGCAAAAGGATTCCCGACCAAGTATCGAGTGCATAACTGAACATAATTATTTGAAGGTTGACTTTTTTTGTATTAAAAACGCTTCTTTTATTGGTTGGATGAAATATGCTAGTTTTTTTGACTAATTTGACTGCTAATTAATAGCTAGTTTAGAGAACCTTTTCATGATATGCTAATTTTTTGAGACAGGAATTTTGGGTTTTCATGAGCTGTATGCCAAAATCATCAGTATTAAAACAATAAAAGACCTGAAATATTTCAGTTGGTGTGCAATGAATCTAAAATATATGAAAGTTAAATTTTTATCATTACATTATGGAAAATAATGAACTTGATCACAATATACTAATTTTTTGAGAAGGACCTGTATAGCCTAGATTTAATGTATATGACCTGTATAGCCTAGATGGGCGAAGTCATGGGGGCGTGGCTAATCCTGAGAGACACGCGATTGGCTGTACTAATCCTCAGCTGTTGTCCGTCATGACAGCCAGCAGAAGCTCTCGGCACTGGCAGTGAATCCGAAGACACCCGAGACATCAATATACCGGCTCGCCATCGCTTATTCTTAACCTCATGCGGTGAAATGGTCATCTCATCTAAGGAACTACAACCACGTCTCCGGCTGATTTCTTGTCGTCATTACGCAGTCAATGTTAAGAGTGTGTGAGCTCGCGTCAGTGCGCGTCTCTTTCAGTAGAGCTGTAGAGGTGGACTCTCCGTTAGTCTGTCTACTGTGGGAACATTGAGGAGGACGCCTTAAATAAAGCCTTTATCTTCAGAACTGACACACAGAAGGACACTGACACGATGTTCGAAACTAGAGGAATCCCCTTTATGTTGCTTGACATCGCGTGCCTAATACTCGGTAAGCAATATTGTGTGCTACTTTTTATTTAATTCATTTGAATCGATGTAGTTTTGACTGCAGTAAGCCTTATTGCGGAGTGGCAATTATAACCTGTTTATGCGTTCAGAAGTGCTGTACAGAAAGATTTTAAAGACATAAATACACTAAAGGCGTATCTGGACGTGTCAGTTGTTTTACATGTTGCCATGCACGTTAAATTGTATGAGATTTAACATTGCAACAGTAGTAGCCTACTCACACAATAACCTCTTACGACACTCATATTGTGCGTCATAATGCATACTGGAGCCCACGTCATACACTCATCTTGCGTTATCAACTTTTCCCCAATAACAGGGCGTCACCTTTATGCAGAGTATTTTTTATACACATCTTAAAACTCAACTGAAAATCCTTTAAAATCCCTTGAGAAACCCTACAGCTTTTTTAAACAGCAACCCATATACTCTACTGTAATAAAGTATAGGCTATGATTGCATGCCAGTGTAATATACACCCCGCATTCTCTCAGATCATTTTCCATTTTCCTGAGAACAGTTCGAATTGGCAACTAGCCCCGGTCTCCCTTATATCATTATTATAAAGGATAATGACCCCTATATATTTATTCCTATACAATTATTTTCAAATCCTTGTTCAAATAATAACTACTACATATAATATATCTAAATATAATTCTTAATTATTATATGCTTAATCTTGGTCCCCAACAGGCTACTGAGTCTTACAGAATTTATGATGGAAGTTTTGATCTGTATTTTTTCCCTCATGCACTTGGAGGTTTAAAAATGTTTTTACACAAAGAACAAACATTGGGCTTTCCACAAAGTAGCCATCTGAGTCACTGTCATATGAGGGCTGTTTGTTCTTGTCCTTAGATGTACCAAGATGGAGGAATGATTTTAGTCAGCATTTTATAAGTATTATTATTTAGTATGATAAAGTATAATATCCCAACACATATGCTGGTTATTATTCTCATTTAAAAGTAGCTCACGGTCATGGATGTTGAGCAGACACTCGTGTGTCACGTGTCTTTCTTCTTTACAGGGAAGCCTTATTGGTTTTTGCATTTGCAAATGGATATTTACATACCACCAGTATCACCTAAACTCAAACAATGAGACACAGAAGAGCAGATCAGAACTGATGAATTTAAACACAGACTCCCACTTGTGTTGTTTTCGCCCTTTTGGCATTTACAATGGGGCTTCAGTGGATCTCAGAACAATTAAGTTTTACCTCAATTCAGCTCTTCCTTCTTTCAGGCTTGAGCAGCCAGCTTTATCTATATGTGTGCGTATGTCACATGCACTCAGCGTCAGTAACAGACCCATAGTCTTTTACCGGGAGAGGAGCCTCAGGCTTTATGAATGAGGGTTTGTGTTGTTTTCCCATGATGCTTTGCAACAATAGGCTGAGACTATAGAGGACTCAAAGTTTACATATGAGCTCTCGTGTTAGACTTTAAACTGTCAGGTCGCATTAGTGCAATACGGGATAGATAAAGACATTAGCGTCAGCTAAAATTGAAGAGGCTTTAAGTGACAATAGCAATGTGTCTGGTAAGAGCTCTAAGAAAGGATGACAGAAAGCATTAACATTGGAAAATAAGTGTTTGAAGTGTGGTTGTGATCAATTTAGCCCTTGGATTTGAAAGATGGATTATGAAATTAGCACCATTCAAAAATATATTAAAAATATAATGCATACACTCTTACAAATAAAGGTTCCAAAAATAGGGGTCATAGAAGAACCCTTTTGGTTCAGAAAAAACCTTTTAGTGAATCGTTCTAAAAAGAACAATTTTTTGAACATATTAATAATCTAAAGAACCTTTTTCCACTATAAATAAACTTTTGTGGAACAAAATGGTTCTTTATGGAGTCTATGATGCAGATTAAGAACCATCACATTCCATTTAACAGAATGATGATTTATCTTACACAAACCTTTCTGAAAGTTAATAATAAATTGACTTTTGGATTTTGAACTGACACTAGGTGGAATGAGCGGCCAAATCATCTTAAAAAAATTATTTTTGGAACGATTCACTAAAAGGTTTTTTGGAAACAAAAATGGTTCTTCTATGACCCCTATTTTGGAACTTTTATTTTTAAGAGTGTACATACAATAGGCTACATGTCATTGACCCCTTGTAAAACTGTCATCAGTCACTGTTAGTTTTACATATTTCACTTAAAAATAACAGATATTCAAAGTCCAAGAGTAGGTTTACACGACAATGATGTTCTAAAAACAGAAACATTTTTCCTTTGTATTGTCAAAATGATCCCCGTCCACACGGATCTGTAAAAACAACTAAAAATGCTGTATTATTCATGCCAGGCCAGTAGATGGCGATGTCACTTTGTAAAGAAACACTACACACCTATAGACTGAACACGTAATACGCATGATGTCCCCGTTTTCTCAAATTCATGTTTTTGTAGTTTACACAGAGATAATAACGGTATCGTTTTCAATAACTTGCACTTTGAAACACGCTATCAAAAGTTAGCATTTTCAGGCCACCAAAACGCTGTTGTCGAGTAAATGGACGGCCAAAATGCTTAAAAAGTTTTCTGTTTTAGTTGAAAACAGTGTCGTGTAAACAGCCCCTAAGTCTAGTACACCACCTGTCTTTTCTGGACAAGCTTTCTCATTATAAACCCACATCCGTTATGTAATTTTTATCTCTTTAGGTGGCAACAGCCAATCATCAACACTGGAAATCAGCCCTTGCGTTTGATTGGTTGGTAGACCCTTTATAGAGTTAATAACCCATTGTTAACCCTTCTTTACCTACAGCCGGCCTCCCGCTTGCAGCGTTTAACCTGGGTAAAATCAAACCGTATCAGCGGGGCTTTTTCTGTAATGACGAGAGCATCAGCTATCCCTTCCACAGCAGCACCGTCACCTCCACTGCGCTCTACACAGTGGGCTTCACACTTCCCATATGTAGTGTAAGTAATCCCAGAGACAGCAGCATATACACACTACATGCCCAGCGTCCTCCCTCAAAAGTCTGTAGTGCACTCGAGCATGTTTCAAGGGATTCATCTTGAGAGTTTTTATTGACTATTGCAGTCACAGGAAGTGGCCCTTCATTGTAAATGAACAAACAGTCAAATAGACACCGAAGAGCAGCTGTTTCAACATGACTCCTGACCACTGAACAGGTGCAAACTGCAATTTCAGTAGAGCTTTGTTAGGTGGATTGAAAGCAGCTGTTCAAGTCACTTTATCTGTGATCACATTAGGCCGTCTAACATTGTGTCTACACTGGAAGAGAGAGACCACTGTCCACTGAGGTTGTCTACACTGGAAGAGAGAGACCACTGTCCACTGAGGTTGTCTACACTGGAAGTATCAGTGGAGGAGTCAGCTGTGCGCTCAAGCCTACGCTGAAAATTCTAATCACTTAACTCTGCATGGGTTATATAATTATAATAGCTAAATAAAGTTACACTTAATGATACATGAGGAGAACAAATTTATGTGTGAATTCTTTTTAGGGATGCACAGTATATCAGTGTAGTAATCGTTACTGGGCAATTTTAGATTTTTTATTTTATTTTACACATTGTTTGATTTTGGACATTTATTAGGGCATGCACATTTCCATTATTTATTTATAAAGTTAATAGTTCCTTTTTTTTTTTAAAAATCACTAATTTAAATGTTAGTGATCATTGGCCATAATATAAAAATAATTATCAGCCCTAATTTACATTGAAAGCTATAATTAATTTAAGAATGATTTTTATGTATTTACAGAGAAACACTTTCTACTTGTGTTTAAAAAATGAGGACCAATGTTACTTACCAATCATAACACTAGGCCTTATATATTAAACATGAGCAAAACTAATGTCTTTGTAAATGTGGAAAAAAACCCATTATGATATGCATGCATACAGTTAAAAACAAAAGCTGCCTGACAGGTCAGAGTCAAGCTTGCTCATCCAGAAGCTATTTGCATACATAACAAATAATATTCATCTTTTGTAAATAAAAAAAATCCATTTCAGACACCTGGGGAAAATAAACTAGTGGGGTATGTCAAAGATAGAAACCATAAATTAAAGGTGTGAAATAAAAGACACTTCCAGTGTAGACTATGTGTTGTGATGGACTACTTGTGTCCGGTGTAGACATTGTGTTGGGATTGAAGAAATTTTGGCAGCTCGGCTAGAGATAGATACTCTGGGCATGTTGCTTGTCATCAAATTCTTAGCCAAGGATGTCCACCAAGTACAAGAAATTGCCTTTAGCTGTTTCAGATTAGCTCAGGTTTGAGGTATTTCTGAGTTTAAATTTAAGCGCACCCTCCTTCAATCCACTGCTCTTTTTTTTCTTCAAATTAGGCAGAGGTTTCTTGGGTTTAACCACCAAACCACAGAAACTTCCTGAATATGTTTAGGAAGGATCACCATTTAGTCACAAGTCAAGTACTCATGTTCATGCTTTTATGTCAAGTTTATTGTGTAAATATTTGCATCAAAACAGTTTTAACAAAATTCTGAAGAAAAAAAAAAACCTGATTGAAGGCATATCTGTGATATTGTGATCTGTCTGGAATGTGATAACAGTGGATAGTTAATATCTTCTGGAGCCGAGATGCCATAGTTTTGCCTCTAAAACATTTCTCCAAAAGTTTCAGCAATACTTTCCTTGATTAACCCCATATGACATCACCCTCAAGATTGAGAAAACCTCAAACTTCCCATAGTGCAAGATTTGGGTTTGACCTCTATGTAAGCAGCCCTCAGCTTCCACTCGCATGCCAAGTCAGTTCAGGCTGCATGAAAATGATGATCTAAACGAGCGATCCGTCCTTTGTGAATGTTACACCGACGCTCCCAATGACTCTGAAATCGTATACGTTTAGACAGCTCACAGACCATGACAATGCAGCTTTCACCGAAGATAGCAAGAAGATACGGTGTAATGTAGGAGACTCCAGGTAACCTGCTCTGATCCACATGGCAGATTGAGCGGTTCATGGACGTTCACACGCACGCAAATGTCTCAGCAGACCATATTCACTGCATGTTGGGTAAATGTCTTAATCTCTACCACATGCTTTGCTGCCACGCTTGAGTAACCTTCATGTCCCCAACAGGCTTGTAAAGTTTCTGCCGGTCTCACCACGGTCACCCTTTCTGCGCTTTTCTGATGTCTATGTTGCCACTTTAATGTTTTTTAACTGTGGTGGAGCAGCATTTAAAAGCTCTTTTATAACATGATGGTGTGAAAAACCACGGGAAAGGCATTTTTAGGGACTATAAAGCCTTGTTCACACTTGGAAAATTATAAAGCGACCCAATGTCATTCATCGTTCGTGAATCATCATCTGTCTCCTGTGATATACTGTAGTCTTGACTTGGTAAGACTGAGAACTTAATGTTACTGTAAGTGTTTATGAAGTTCAATATGATTGACTCTTCCCACATACAGTGATATAGTAAAATTATGCATGGAAAACAATGTCAGCAACCTCAAGCAATAAAATCGCTGTCAGTTGTGAACAGGGCTAGAGAGAGAGTGTGAGAGAGAAAATTTAATTTCAAATTTCAAATTTCTGTTTATCAGAATGTTCTGACATACAAATGATCAATGTTTTGACAAGATCTACCCATCACCATAGCGTGCCGTTGAATAATTTGAGCTATTTTTGGCACATTCCACTTCCCCTGTTGACCTCAAAACCAATGGAGAATGAAAACAAAGCAATAAACGTAATTTAACGAGAATTTCCTGCAAAGACAAAGTGCAACTTTTAGCTAAATTCAGCCCGGGCTTCCACACCATGCCACGCCATTTTCTAACCCTTTGTTCATTATGTTCAAGTAGAAAATCTAATGTCTGTCTAACCCACAGCTTTCCTTTCCTCCCTGAGGAGAACACCATTTGCTTGAATTGGGGAGAGTAGGATACGAAGCACTCTTTTAACCTTTATCTTTTTTCTTTTCACTGCTTCTTTTTTTGATAGTTGGACTCCCATTCGCAATACTCACAATACAACACAAAACTTTCAAACGAGGATTTTTCTGTAACGATGACTCTATCAAGTACCCATATAAAGAAGACACCATTTCCTATCAGTTAGTTGGAGGAGTAATGATTCCTATGACTGTGATTTCTGTAAGTGCCCGTCTGTTTGTTACTTACAGCTCACCCCTCTCTCCTCTTATTGTGCTTGTAATGTTTGTGTGCTTCTCTGGCCAGTACGACTGTTCTCGTGCCATCTTAAGAAACAGAACTTTAAGATCTAACCACAGTACAAAGGACATACAGTCATTCTGTCATCGTTTAGTCACCCTGTTCCAAACCTGTATAATGTACTTTTTTCTGTTGAACGCAAAATTAGATTCTTTGATTTCGATTACATTCTGTCTAATAAAAGCATAGTGACCAGAAGCTGTCAACGTCCAAAAAAGACAAAAAAGTGTCAAAAGTGCTACATCTGGCTCATGTGCTGTATTCCAAGTCATCTGAAGTCATACGGTAGCTTTGTGTGAGGAACAAAACCGAAATTTAATTCTTTATTCACTGCCTGGATGTGTTTGTTACGAGGCGTTGTGACTTCAAACTTGCAACAAATGTGTGATATTAATAACTGCACACATTGAAATCTTGAAATATCTGTTTACACCTGGTATTAAGATGCGTTTTGGTCGATCTGATCACTAGTAGACGAGGGAGACACATAGCTGTTTACATCCTTCTCTTTTGTCCACTTTCAACCACATCCGTCCTGTTTTCTTCGAGGGGAGGGTTTATGGACGGGTAAATGTAGTTTTTTTTTCAGAATTTTTTTTTCTTCTTGTCTTTCAATCCTAATGGTCAAAATAAGCTAAATTTACATATGAACGCATCCGGAGACAACGGAAAAACATACTGAGAGCAGCAGCTTTCCTTTCTGCTCTGACAGCTATAAGACCACACTAAACGCTGTGAGTGTGTGTTAGAAATCAGGAATGGTGAGAGGACATTGTGCTTGGTACGTTTTTTATCTTTAAACCAAACTTGGGTCTTCAGCCGACAAAGTTTTAATCCCGCCTGGCTAGTGCGCTTCCCATTATGTTTACGCGTTAAGGTCAGTAGGCGGAGAGAAGACGGTCTTTTGTGGCTGTTCGAAGTTACGCATTCGACCTCATGAGCGTTTACACAATGAAAGTAATTCGGACTGATGTGTTTTCGACTACCTCTGGAAGTGGTCAAAAGTGGAAAAGCTCAAAACGTTTTTTGACCAAATACCAAATTTTCAAAACACATCTTAATACCAGGCTTAATAACAGGGCCTTGGAGTCACATGGACTACTTTAATGGTTCTTTTTGAGTCCTGACAGTTTCTGTGTTCTTTCAGTGTTTGGAAAAGACTTTAAAGTTGTAAATTAAAATGTAAATTATTTTTGGGTGAACTAACATTTGCAATTTAAGCCATATTTGATCTTAAAGTACTTAAGTGGAAACAATGTTTTCTGGTCTTCCACCCACATATATTCTCTCATATACCACAGAAAGTCTTGTGGTGAGACGTTTAGACTAGAGTTGGAGACACTCTCTGTGGTTACATCTCATAACTGTTTCTTTAATGCAGGCTTTTTATCTTACAATTATCCATCTACAATTTTAACATTGTCCTTTTAAGGGTATTAGAAAAATATGTTTAAACTGAGCTTACCTATCATGGTTAACATTATACATATACACACACACACACACACATTCACATCTGTATAACCTCACAGTCACCCATGTGAACACTCAAAGCACATGTCCCTCTGCTTTAATGTTTTTAAAAACGTTTGATTTAGGTTACTGCTAATGTATATTTAGAAAATGCAAAGTTTTATGTATTTTAACCTGCATATTTTAGTAAAGCAAAGGTAAAAAGAATGCACAATGAATTGGATCTTAATATACATTACCTAGGCGCTATAACTGATCATACTCCTCAAAACTACAGAAACAAATACTTCATTTTTTTAGCTGTTTAGAGAAGCTAAAACTGCATTACAGTCACTAGACCGTAGTCAAAGTAGACACCATATAATGAGAGAGATGAAAGTACAGCCGATTGAGTAAGTTGTACTGGTGTGTACTTCCTTCTTGATTGTTCAGTTGATTAGATTTGATTTGTGGTTGTCTGGTTGTACTGTTGTCCCATCCCTCACAGCCTTGTTGATGTCAAATTAAATATGGTGTCTACTCTGATCGAGGCCAACAGGGATAACCTCTAAAGGAGGCAATACAAACATGGGTAACTGTGATGTTAGGGACATTTTAGGGAAATTCCTGTGATGGCTGCATTGTCATGTGCTTCTACTGTTCGATCTTGTCTTCTATTCTTGTACGTGTGGACATCCTTGTGATAAACAATTCTCAAATTTCCTCCTATTACAAATAAGTAATTGGTTGTAACAAAATTATTGACTTTCTCACCAGAACAAAGAAAAGTAATGCTTCATTGCTTCCTCTCCCATCACAGATGATCATAGGGGAGTGCCTTTCAGTCTATCTAAACTGCATCAAATCAAAGTCTTTCTGCAACAGTTATGTGGCCTGTATCTATAAGGGCATAGGCACCTTTGTGTTCGGTGCCGCCATGAGCCAATCACTCACTGACATTGCCAAGTATTCAATTGGCCGACTGCGGCCACACTTCCTGGATGTGTGCAAACCTGACTGGACGCAGATCAACTGCACAGGAGGGGCTTACATCGAGGACTTCATCTGTACTGGGGACACAACCAAGGTCAATGAGGGAAGGTAGATAACACTTCCTTTACGTTAACTATTTTACCTTAACACAGGGGTGGCCAATCTCGCTCCTGGAGGCCCACTTTCCTGCAGAGTTTAGCTCTGACCTACTCTAATATTTCTCCCTGGGCTGCGTTTCCCAAAAGCATTGTAAGCCTAAGTTGATCGTAGAGACCATTGGTGGTGTTTGTTCTGCCATCAACTTAAGCTTACGATACTTTTGGGAAATGCAGCCCTGGAAGTTTCCAATGAACCTAGACCTTGATCAAAGAACTTGATTAGTTGGTCAATGATTAGTTGGGTCAGGTACATTTGGGCTTGGAGACTTTGCAGGGAGAAGACACTCCAGAAGTGGGATTGGACACCCCACCCTTAATTAATTAATGAATTCATTTGTTACATTTATATAGCGTTTTTCTCTGCACTCAAAGTGCTTTACATATGGAAGGGGGAATCTCCTCAACCACCACCAATGTGCAGCATCCACCTGAATAATGTGACGGCAGCCATATTGCGCCAGAACGCCCACCACACAACAGCTTATCAGTTGAGTGATGAAGCCAATCAGTTTACAGTATATGGGGATGATTAGGAGACCATGATGATGGACAGAGGCCAATAGACAAATTTGGCCTTGATGCCGGGGTTACACCCCTACTTTTTCCAAAAGACATCCTGGGATCTTTAAGGAACTCGGTTTAATGTCTCATCAGAAGGACGAGACGCACTATTGCAGGGTTGTCCAATATTTCTCCTGGGGTGCCAACTTCTAGCAGAGTGTAGCACTATCCCTAATTAACCACATCTGAACCAGCTAAACCAAGGTCTAGAGGATCACTAGAAATATCTAGGCAGGTGTGACGGCAATAAACTCTGCATGCTCTTCAGGAGCAGAATTGGACACCCCTGGACTATTGTGTATCCTGCTCTGGATGTAAGAGTTGTTGTAAGAAAGAGAAGTTTGTCCTTGAGGTGGAAGTAGGAAACCCCTTAAATTAGTTATTAAATGTGGTTCCATCCTGGAAACTTCCTAACCAGTCTAGCCTGCATCTGCATTCATTATTAGACAAGCTTGTCCCTTAAAATGACTTGGCGTCAGAACAGTTTCGGACAGATGGATCCTACATGGAATTAGGC
Source organism: Meda fulgida (assembly GCA_030578275.1). Taxonomy (NCBI): domain Eukaryota; kingdom Metazoa; phylum Chordata; class Actinopteri; order Cypriniformes; family Leuciscidae; genus Meda; species Meda fulgida. The sequence goes on along the minus strand of CM060625.1, from coordinate 4,672,177 downwards.
ATAGTTGTAAAGATTTACAGGAAGGTGTCTTATTAGCAGAACCAGTTCAGTTGTGACTTCAAGTGTGCCATGAGTTCTTTGTATCTGGCATTGAGAAGAAACTCCCTCATTAAATGACGGTCTTCTTCTGAAATGTTTATTGTGAACCCTTTTGGGTCAGTTGGCCACCCAGGCTCTTGGTGGAAATCTGTGGTTCACACACTGTAGTGGTCTCTAATCCTGTGGTAAACCATTTCAGAGCACGCAGGGTTTCTGTTTGGGTTCTTGGGACAGACTCAAGGCCAGCAGAATCCCAGGACCTCTTAGAATTCTCTTATTTAACATAGGTGTGGTTCCCATCTCTCTCACCTCTTTAGTGGTTGTCTAGTGTTTACCTAGGAGACGATGCCATTTATAGAACAAATAACGAGCAGTATAGGTCTGAGCCCAGAATAACCCGGATCACCTTTCACACGGGAGTGTTCTCCTCTAGAAAAAGGCATCTTCTCACTAGGCAAGCAAGTATATTTGCTTGTAAAAGGAGTGAGAGAGTCCTCCAGGTCAAGTCAAAACAGTTCAAAAATCTGAAGTCTGTTGCCCTTTAGTGCAGTTTTGTCCTCATGCAGATCAGTCACATTCAGTCTGCAATGCTTTATTTTAGCTTCTCTGCCTCACAGATAATTCACTTTCTTTACTCTACTTTGTCTCATGACTGGGTCTGTAATTCAATCAGCAGGAATATTGAAGATCTGGCCTCATCATGTTTGCAGTGGTTGACTATGGCAGTTAGTTCTGTGCTGCTTGTATTTTTCCAGATTTATTTGCCGTCATTCACTAGGCGGATACATTGTCTACTATAGTCGACAAGTGGTCTAACCTTAAGTAAACAGGAACACACAAAAGCCTGCCGGATAGCCAGACCACCCTCCCTCTCTGACGCTTTCAGTGCTTCCCCTGCCCCGACCCCACCGGTCAACACACGTCTCCCCCAAGTATGCCTTTATCACCCGGAAATAGGTGTGCGTGTGCTTTTTGTAAAGGGACTGTTTTATGGGACCAAATGGGACAATGTAAATCTTCACTCAGCCTGGGGTTCAGTGTTAAGATTCCATTCTGCCAATTTGTCAAAGTAATTGTTATTTTGTTTTTACAGAGTTGCAAAACAAATGTCAGCTTCGACTTAAAGGCTTCATGCTGTTGCACAAGCACATGTCTACATGTATTAAGTAGTTAACAGCCCTTCTGCGTTGCCTACATTGATTCTTTGTTGTTTTGCAGACTCTCGTTCTACTCGGGTCACTCCTCTTTCTCCATGTACTGCATGTTGTTCCTGGCAGTAAGTGTATTTTCATTATTCTTTTGCATGTCCTTTGTCAGGGGTGCAGTTCACCCAAACGTTAATGTTCTGTCATTTACTCACCCTCATGTTGTTCCAAACCTGTATGAATGACTTTCTTCTGTAGAACATATAAGAAATATTTCTTCTGTGAATGACCCCTATGTGTTTTGGACCCCACTGACTTTTATTTCATGAACAAACAGTTGAATTATTCTTCAAAACATCTCTCATGCTAAAGATAAAAAGCAGTGCAGGTTCGGAACAACAAGAGGATGAGTAAATGATGAAGGAATTTACATTTTTGTGTGGACAGCACTGATGTCCTTGATTAATCAGTTAACATTTAAACCACAATGTTACATAACCGAATAACAAACCAGAACCAAACTGATCCAGTGAATAGTGAATAGAGTGACCAGGAAATTGGATAAATGTATGTAGATTTGTTTTACCACATAGATTTTTCCATTGGAAAATCCCCATTATGTCACAGTCCAGTGTATTGATTCAGTAGAGCAATCTTAAGGATTCTTATGTCATTCTGCTTAACTTCTCCATTACAGCCTAGTTTGCAAACGCAACCTACCATGATCTTACCCTGAGAGTACAAGCTTAAAGACATGCAGCCAAAGTTCATAGCACTTTTGACCCGGGGTCAATGTTCAGCAACACTCAGAAAGATAGCATTGTTCTATTTTTTGCTCTACAATGACCTCTCGATACTGAAATGAACTGCCTAACCACGTTCAAATTTAGATTACACGCATTAACCACATAAATCTAAACTAGAAACTATTCTTGAGCTTGTGTGCACTTTTTAAAGGGGTTATTTTTAGAGACCAAAGATTTCTGTGAATCTTTGCCCAGCGTGGGGGATTTCGTCCCATCAACTTGTCAAAGTAATCCTCAGTTTGTGTTAAGAGTTGCTAAACAAATGTCAGCTTTGATTTTAGGTTTTCAAAACAGTTGCACAAGCACATCTACATGTAGTGGTAGTTAAACAGACCATGTTTTGCCCACATTGACTCCTTGTTGCAAACTATCATTCTACTCGGATCACTCCATCAGACCTCTAAATGAGTAATGAATTTGACAACAAGACCCGTAATGTGATCACATGATTAATATTTAAAAATAATCTACATTTCTTAGAAACTCAGCATAGTCTAAACTAAAATAACTTGGTTCCTGTTATAGGAAGTCTTTACTTTGTTGATGGAGCGGATGAATGTGGCAGCTTTGATGCGTCATACCAGAATTTTAGGAACAGTTCCCTTGGGCATGAAATAAGAAAAATAAGCCACTTCATAAACAAGAAAAAAATTGGTTGCATGGGATCTGTAATAACATGAAACCAATACACACACACACAACACTTGCTGAAATAAACATGACAATGTGAATGAGGTCATCAAGTCACATGTGCTGTGAGTTTGGCAGGCATCAAATTTGAAATCGCTCTCATATTCAATGAGCTTGAACAGCATTTCTCTTTCTCAAAGCTTTATCTTCAAGCAAGAATGCAAGCTGAATGGGCACGGCTCCTTCGACCCACACTCCAGTTCTTCCTGATCGCCGCCTCCATCTATACAGGACTGTCCCGTGTGTCAGACTACAAACACCACTGGAGTGATGTACTCACAGGCCTCATACAAGGAGCCATCGTGGCTATACTAGTGGTGAGTGATTAACCGCATATTGACCAAAGTTCACCCAAAAATTGAGTCACTTGTCCTCACATTTTCCCAACCTATATGACTGTGTAATCTCCGTGTAACATTAGAATCAGTATTATTTTAGATTTTTTTTAAAATTAATGTTATACTAAAGTCCTTATAAAATGAAAGCTAATGCAAAATATTAATATCTTCAGTTTTTATTGTAGGTTTTTTCATGTACATACAACATTGTCAAAACGATTCCCATTCACACAGTTCCGCGAAAACGATTAAAAACCCAGGTAACTTTATTTTACGATTTGCCGAATTTTAGGATTTGTTTTTGTTCATAAAATCATATTTAGGTTACGACTGTCAGTTGTTTCTGAACTAAAATCTAGTGTAAAGAGGCGAGCTTGTTTAAGCATGAAAGCATGTTTTGGGTTCTAACATTTGCAAATTAATGCCCATTTTTTTCTCCCCTGCTGTTATTTTTCAAATTATATAGTTTCCTTTTGAAACAACACATTTTGGCCTGTAACCTATTTAAGCTCCACCTGTGTTTAGTACATTTTACCCCCTATTTGCTAAATAAAAATCCTTAATACTAAAGTAAAAGTTCTTGATTTTTCTAATTTACCATGTAAAAATAACAAGAGTAATATTTTATTAGGGCATCTGTACTTTAACTCAAGTACTTGATGTGTACTTCGTCCACTGCTCAAAACAAGGTCAACATCTGTCAGTTGTCCAAGTCCTCAATAATGATCTGTGTGTTCCACAGGAAATAGATGAGTGACAAGTGTTATTTCCTTGATAAATACAGAACATTGATATTGCAGGCTCTGCCACTGTGACTAAATTACATCACCTCCTCTCACACCCTACAGGTTTTCTGTGTGTCGGATTTCTTCAAAAAGAAAGTTGAACCTCAGAAAGAGGCCGAGATCCCACACACCACCTTACAGGAGACGCCGACGAATGGAAATTACGAGAACCCAAGCTAATCTCTGACGAATGGAAGGGGTTTCATCGTGCACCCACTATGAGGGCAGACCACTAGTGTGGAAACCTGTGAATGTAACCTTGCTTTTTCAACGTTCTCCAGATACCCCTTGTGGGTCCGTTTATGGACGCTGTCCCACGATGCCTTGGCTGGACTGCTACTGCTGCTACCACAGCTTCCTGTGTATCTCCACAAACTAATATAAGTGTACTCTATTATGCCACAAAAGAAAAAACTTTATCTGTATGAAAAAAAGAATCACTATACAGACTTTTTTTTATTAAAATTGTTAAAACTGTATGTACAATATATTGCGCTTTTATGATGAAAACAAGAACCCATTACGCTCGTTGAACACAAATAAAACAATTATGTTCCATGTACATTCTGTCCTTCGGTGTTTTGATGCAAAATGAACAATGACTTATAGGGAAAAAAGAAAAATAAAAAAACTAGCAAAAGCGCTCAAAAACCAACACCAACACAGGATTCACAGGTAAAGACTGGCAGCAAACACGATATCCCTCTTAATCTTCGTTATACCTGTGAAAAACAAGAAAAAAAGGTCTGGTTTTAAAATGAAACCACAGCCACCATCAAAACACTGATATAAGTGGAAACTGGAAGGGCAGTGTCAAAGTATGGTCTAGAAGAAAGCCTTGTTCCAAAATCTAGACAGCATGTTGAGGAGCCATAGACCTGCTACAGACACTTCAGGCCACTCCATTAGTTATAGCTCATTTTGGCCTACGCTCCCCTACTATTCCCTACATTAGGAACTTTAAGCAACAGCAGCTGATGGGAATGCAAAGGCGTACTGTGGCTCACGTGACTTTAACGGTTCATACATTTACGGATAGTTATGTTGCATTTTAACTGTCATTTATGTACATCATCTGTATATCATTTAATGCCAAAAGCAACTCTTCTCTTGCTTTTTTTAAAAATACATTTTTTTTGTATGTTAAGTTGCGCCGTCCTTTTTATCGCTGCTAATGTGTTCAAGTCGTCCTGGGAAGTTCATATTTACGACGTTGCGTGTTCAAGTCATTTTAGTCGGAGTAAGATGGTATCAAGGTTTTTAACTCTATACTTCTAGGAAAAAGAAAAGTGTGTTTTGCTTTTGTTTAATTCATTTATGAAGCCAATGTAAACTTTAGCCTTACATATATTGTTACATTACAATGCGATCATATTTTGTGCAGGCAATTAGCTTACTAGAATAGCCTTAAATATCACTTCTAAATAACTTTAATTGTATTATTCCGCCATATTTCTCACTGACACTCGCAGTCCTCCCGTGTCTACCGCGCGCCCGCACCCGACACGCTAATAATACTCCACACGTTACATCAAATATTAGCGTCACCCACGGGTACCTTCAACAGAAGCCCGCGCGCAGGACTCAACATAAGGGTATGGGGACGACTTGGCATATTTTGCATTTCTTTTATAGAGGGTCCCACAATGCATTGCAGCAAACTGGTGGATGACGATAAATATACTTTTTATTCTATATTAAAAAGTACTGATAACGCAATCCAATTAAAAATGGTCAGCTATTTACTTGACATTCGTCTGTGTTGTTTATTTAGACTTGTTAAAATTATTGGCAAGTAGCTTAATAACATACTAACATTTTGACCAACATATTTGCTAGTAGGGATGTCAATTTTCACAAATTCCCATGATCGATCGTCGTTTAAATTAACGATCAATTAATCGTTAGCCTTAATACTGCAATCTGCGTTTGCTGCAGTGATATGGCCAACAACATGACAGGGTCTGCAAATGATCCTCAAAACACTGTTCCTCACCAAATTAATGAGAATGGTTTTTAATCTGAATAAAGGGCTAGTAGGATTGTAAAATGTTTCAATGTGATTGATAATTAAATTAAATTAAAATATATAAATATAACGACTAATGCAACGTGTCACCAATGCCACCTCAGATGTGTGCTTGTCAGAATGTGTGACTGTTGTGGTGTGCTCTTCCTGGAACAACGCACTGAAAACGGCAACTAAACCCAATGAATAAAATAGTGTTCTCATGTTATGTAATATGACAGTCCCAAATTAATCATCGTCATTATTAGTCGTGCATTTGCTGCATGAGCGGCACACGCTGAATGAATAACCGTTGAGCACTTTGCTAGCGCGTTATTTAACTCAAAGAAACACATCCTATATGATAGTAAAATACTAAATACTTGTACATATATATACAAAATAAACATAATATTACAAAGCTGCAGAAAATGACGTGAATGCACAAGTGAACTTGAACTAAGTTACGTGCCATTCAGAATGACTCATGTTGTGGACGCGCTCTTCCTGGAACAACGCGACACGGCAACTAAACCCAAATTAACAATGTTTTATTACAATATTGTTCTCTTTATAATGTTATGTAAATATGACAGTCCCAATAGTCATTATTAGTCGTGCACTGCCGTTTGAGCTGCGCACGCTAAAGATCACGCTTCGTCAATTCTTAACCAAATGCATCCAATATGAGAAATCAGATATAGATAGGTGCACACAAAATAAACTATTACAACTTACATTTGCACAAAACAAAAGGCTGTGAATGCACACGCAAACTTAGTCATGATGAAGGGGTAAAATAGTCCCAAACATAACTCCTGCGCGCTCGCTTACATGTTTCGCAGTTGAGCAGCACGCAAGCGCATGAACCTGCTTAATCGATGATCGATACGTTTTATCGATTAAATGTGTTATCGACAATCCCTAACATCCCATTAACACCCCTATTTGCTAGCAAATCAAATACTAAATAATTAGCTTAGCAGCATGCTTAAATCCAACTAGATTGGAATTGATTTTGACATTTGCTAGCTTATCAAATACTGTGTACTTAGATTAGCAACATGCTTGAAACAAAAGTGTATTGGAATCAATTTTGAGCGACATTTTTATGCTTAACACGTTATTAGCTTAGCAATATGCTAACAAGTCTCCCACTTCCATCTACATGTGAAGATCATTTGCGCAGGGCATGTACAGTGTAATTACATGAACGCTGATGCTCATGGCTACATACACAAGATGAGTTTAGCGTGTCGTTGCATTAGGAAAAGTGTCAGACGGCAACTCATAATGACAAACGTTAGCTCTTCTATGGTTTTCATTTTAGTTGAAGTGGACATGTTCATAGCTAGTTACCTAAATAACACTTCTGGTTTAAAGGAAGAGAAGGGAACTCTAGTGCCCCCTTGAGTATGGAGGTCTGCTACAGCCATATGAATGCAAAAAGCATGCGTTCAATATGTTCAAGATACTTAGAATTGCGTAAATGACTTCTTTCAGCTCAATAGGTTTTAAGGGGGAAACAGTCTTTGTTGTAACCAGTCAAAACACTGAGCAGCCACATTAACATGATCTTGGATTGTGGCTTTATAGTTAACGTTATCTTATATCTCAAGCCCTCAGGTTCTCAGAATGTGATCAATAATTAAATCTTTCCAAGATGCTTTACCAGTCAAGCGCTTAAAGCTGCCCACAATAAACTGGATACTCTTTGCACATGGCTCTATTTAACTGAATGAGTCACACCACGAGTCTACAGCATGTCCTACCCGTTGCAAACTTGTTCTCCAGCTCTGTGTTTCCAATGGCCTTGGCCGCCTGGCACATCTGCCTCATGAGCTCCTCCAATCTGCGCATACAGCGGATAATACTGCCTGAGAGAGAGAGAGAGAGAGAGAGAGAGAGAGAGAGAGAGAGAGAGAGAGAGAGAGAGAGAGAGAGAGAGAGAGAGAGAGAGAGAAAAAGAGAGAGAGAGAGAGAGAGAGAGAGAGAGAGAGAGAGAGAGAGAGAGAGAGAGAGAGAAAAAGAGAGAGAGAGAGAGAGAGTGAGTAAGTCCTCTCTGTGCTCACTACATACCAATCACATATGGTCATTTTCAGTGCTTGTAACCCATAGTTCCAATGTCCAGTTGCATTAGAAATGTTTATCTCTAAGAAACCTTTCTTGGCACAAGGGGCTTTACTGGCATGATGTTCAAAGATCTCCAATGAGACTAATCCAGTACGAGGTGAAAGGGGGATGAGAGAAAGAGAATAGGGGAACTTCTCAATTTTTCATATAACATCTCTCCCTGACTTCAATTTATCCCTACAAGTGCTTTGCTGTTTGCTAATGCACATGGACACAGCCAAAATCTCACTCAGGAGCTGGAGCACGGACACACAGGGAATTTCTTTTTGACAGCAAGACATGAGACCTGTGTTTCAAGGCTCACGTCATGCTGCGGACACGGCCAAATCTCAGAGCAGAGACTTTGGGAGAAGCCATGCTGAAAAGACGTCTTAAACCCTTTCATTTCCCAACATGTCTCATGCTGTACTCAAGTCTGGACCAACTACAACATCGCCAATTCCCACTTTTCTAACAAACTAATTACATTTGTTCATTTCTGGGAAACAGATGATACGAAAATCTTTTTATAGTAGAACTCAAAACAAGCCATTGTTGGGAACTAGAGCTGGGCAATATGGGTAAAAACAAGATATATATTTTTTCCCCAAATGTCAATAGTTGTGTTAGCTAGTGCATTAAAAGTGTAATTTCTCCCCCACATATGGAGAGCCATAATATGGAGCAAACAGCCACTATAATACAGATTCCAAAAAATAAGTTAAAAAAAGTAATTTACAAAGTATAACAAAAAAATAAATACATACCAAATGAAATGTCACTTTATGTACCAATATAGCTAATATTTAATAAATAAAATTCCACTATGTATATCTGCAATATATTTACATTTTCTATAAATATATTTTACACAAGACTTAAGTACACATTCACACAAAATGATTCACTGAAACTGTTAGCCTAACAAACAAAACTGGCCAAAGGAAAAGAGCCTTACAATCACAGCAATATTTAACTGATATGCTTTAATTAAATCGCAAATATATCATAAATATGTGAAAGCTTGACAAGCAGAAATTAGTATTTTTGGGACAGCTGACTGTTGTTCTGAGGGAACTAGTACCTTCAAAGACATCAGTCATTTTGCATATCTGAGCGAATGAGGAACCGTTGGCCCAGGTGTAGACCACATCCATCAGGTGCGGGCGGAACTGGTTCAGGTAAGTGTCCTCATTCACGTCCAGCTTGGCCTCTGCGGACACCTTAGCAATTCGCTTGGCACATTCCTACAACCACAGCAGCAGAACGCTCTTTCACGACAATATAGGACAATTCACACCGCAGCCAATTAGGCTTCAGAAGCTTGGAATATTATATAAAAATGTGGATTTAGATTTATCGGCCAATATATAGGTTGTCGGCTTTTAAAAAATATAATTAAATATCAGTTATCGGCCAAAATGTTCATATCGGTGCATCCCTATTTTTAAGAGTGCCATCTCTTAATTTTATACTAATTTAGACGCAGTTTGTACTAAATGAAGAGTTTATAAACACAGCTGTAGTAGTGAAATGAGGCCATCAAACTGACCTGCATGTACCACACAGAAACTCTTCACACACTGTTCTGAACAGTTTGACAGTGTTTTTACAGTGTCTATGGAAGATCAGACTGACCCATCTGCATAATCCGTGAATGCAAACAGAGGAGGGAGTTTAAGCGTTATTTGGCAAATAGTGTGTGTGTGATAGTGAGCTTGTAATGTGAAGAATTTCAGGGTGGTTGAACAAGTCCTCCCCCTCAAACACACTACCTGCATCTGTCGCAGGGGTCCCGCCAGCTGCTCCGTCAGTTTGGGCATCTCATTAGCCTGGGGACGGAAAGAGGCAATAAAGGAACACCGTCAACAAGTGTGGTATATTTGTTCTGACAGTGCACTTTAACTTTCTAAAGGATGCATAATAGGAATGCGATCTGCCAGTCTTCATGGGAGAGGTTTTCATTTTAGTTTTGAACAATGAGGCAGCATGGACGACATCAAATATGTTTTAAATGGATTGACTTCTTAGCCAAAGCAACAGGTAAACTCTGCAGCATGTGTTAAAGGCTCAAAACAAGTCAATTAGAAATTATAAATTTTCCTTATACTTTAAAACATGAGAATATACACAGCTTTCCCCCCAAAAATAATTTATATGTTGTATTTTTCCAACATTTTTGAGTACTTAATTTGGCAGGAAAATCTTCTTAAATAAGCAGTAATGTAATATTTTTCCTAAGAATAATTGATTATCCTATATTATATATCTACTACCATTTCCTCCTTTTATTAAGGATTTATTTTCTAATTAGGATTTCAGGACAGCTCTTGAACTTAAAACAAAAACATGTTTAAAAACTAAATTTAATTCAAGTCACCATGTATGAACTGCATTTCCTAAACATTTGAATCAATTAATAGATCTGGACTAGGGTGGGCGATATAACCAAAATCTTGTATCAAAACACGAGTCATTTTATTTAACGATATATCACAATATAGTTTTTTTTGTTTGTTTGTTTTAAATAAGGTTTTAGGATATCAACATTTTTCATACCATTGAAATTTCATAAATCTCATCACCAGGGTTCATGGCCCTGGGCGACACTTTCACCCAGTTCCATGGTAAAATAAAAAGTTTAAACTTCTCTCTCTCTGCCTGCTGTGGGATGCTTTTCCTTTCTATCCCAGTTTTTCCCACCAGCGTACGACAGGTGACACGGCTCAAATTGACAGATGACTAACAGGAATAAGCAGCTGTCCCATGACCAACACGCTTCACGAACCAGCATGCACGACAAACGGCACAACAGGATCAAACATAAGACAAATGGCGTGTTTGGGGTGGGAATATGTGTTTGTGAGTGATTTCTGTTTTTGCTACTGCACCTTTAAAGCCCAAAGCAAAAAACTGAAACAATGTGCTGCAGTGCACACAGCTAATTTGCAGTGTACAAGGCATCATTTTCATCATCAGCATGTATCCTGTTTTTGTTCGTTTTTTAAATTCTGGCTGCATGTGTGGAATTTGAAAACTTCCAAATTAACAAAACTTTTCTTACAAATTGGCGTACAATATCTATGGTATCAAATCAAATGTATGATAACATTTTTATGAGCTAATTTTCATATAGTGCAATCATTCAATGAACATGGCATACTCTTCACAAGTCTCAAATAGAAGCTGGGCCTTTGAATAACCTCATTCCCTGCATTCATGACCATTTCAAAACAAACAACAGGTTATATGAGCCCATAACTGTCATAACCCATTGACTTCTCTCATATTACATCCTCACCACATCTCAGCATGTGCATGACGACATTTTGGCCTTACGTTTTCCTGGAAGACGAAGCAGCTGAGGAGAGCGGTGGCCTGCTCCGCCGTCAGGTCGTTGAACAGCCCGTTAAACACCATCTCTGTCAGCAGCAGCTCATCTGCACTGTAAACACAGCAAATCCACAAGATGCTTTACAAACAAGCCTGAGTATTAAAAATAAGGGCTTTTGTTTGCTTTTAGACACGTCTGTTAGCTATAACGGTTTAGAACAAGGACTAGAATTGTGAACAAAATATAAGGAAATCATTTCTTGGCAATCTTACCTGCTGATCTCACAGGCCACACGGCCTTTCACCTCGATGACATCAGAGGAAGTGGCGAATCCCAGGCGCCGCAACACGCGCTTTCTGCACTTCAGCTCGTCCATCTGCAGCACAGTACGAGCTTTCTTCAGCTCACGCTTCGCCGCTTTAATGTCCCCTGCGATCTGATACACACAAGCAGTGAGAAAACACACATATTACTGCTTTAAATGTGTAGTTCACATAAACGTACATTAGAAAGATGCATGTTCCAGGCAGAACCAAAACAGTAGAGCTACTCCTAACACACCTGTCACACGCTCTTTAGAGCTTTCCACAAACAAATGGCATCTGTAAACACGCACTTTTTCACACTCTGTTAAAACGTTTTCATGTAACGCATCAACAAACTTTACGGCAAAGGCGCCACATAGAAAAAAAGGCGGTATCTGAAGTGTAATGATTTAAAGCTTAGACTTCACACTGAATATACAAAACTAGCGGAGACAGCGCCACCATCTGTCTAAAGTGCATAAAACATGGGCAAACATTTGTCTAACTTAAGTCATGGTTCTTTGTTCCACTTGTTTCTGAGGCACGATGCCGAACATTTTTCTTTAAGATCAGACGTGAAGTTACAACTCTAAAACAACTTTATTTTTGCTGTATGACAAACACCCAAACAGAGCTGCTGGTCATGGAGAAGAGGGCGGCAAACAGGAAGTGGGTCACGTTTATTTTATATTTTAAAGGTGCCCTAGAATGTAAAATTGATTTATTTTGGCATAGTTAAATAACAAGAGTTCAGTACATGGACATGACATACAGTGAGTCTCGAACACCGTTGTTTTCTCCTTCTTACTTAGATCTCATTTTTGAAAAACACCCCTGAAAAAATAGGCGAATCTCCACATAACACCGACTGTGACGCAACAGTCGGGATCATTAATATGTACGACTCCAAAAATGTGCATATGCCAGCCCATGTTCAATGACAGGCGGAACTGCGCAGACGAAGCATGGCTGTTGCTCAGTGTTTGGATGTACAAATGAACACAAAAGCGTGTTTTATTTCCCTCATCCGAGCCTCTAAAGAAACAATGGGTTAATTTTATTTTCTCTGGAAATTTCCACACATTTCACCGACGACTGTTCCCTCAACTTGGGCCAACACAGAGCTGGCCAGGCTCGGATCGAGCTACCAAGCAACACTTTCTGATCATTCAATACTAAATGCATTAGTAAGTCAAGCCAGTGACTAAAATATTAACTTCACATCGTTTCTTTTAGTAGGATGAAAAAAACCTTATTTAAATTGTGAATAAGTTATATAGGCTACAGAAAGCGATCAAAGAACAATCTTTCCACAGCGCGTGTTTATCTGGACACTTGCCAAACTCGTTATGAAATCAATGACGCACGTTACACTGCACAACGAAGCTCTTACTGTATTTACATCGTGTTTGCATTGGTGAAAGCATTATAGAGAGTGCCGAAACTGCGTTGCAATGATAAGATCTTCATTCTCGCGATCAACGGTCATCTGCTCAATGCTCATCACGGCAACATTTTATGTGATGGGAATAGATCTAAATACTTTAAAAACATCTCACGACTCGTTAATCTCGATAACTGTAATAGTAAAAACGTATAATAGCTGTAGTAAAAGTATTCGAGAGAGTTTCACATGTAATACATTGCTATTTCATATGCAAGCATGTCAGCCAACCACAGCAGAGGCTGGTTACACACAGCAGACACGCCCCTTCAACAGCGTTCAAATCAGAGGCTAAAATCAGGCTAGGAAAAATGCCTTTTGTTTCTAAATTATGACTATTTTTGATCTAAAAAACATACTAACATTATAAGGGCAACTCAGGGAACATTATTAAATAATAAAAAACACATTCTAGGGCACCTTTAAGGTTTACATCATTCATTTTATTTAAAGTTTATGTAATTGTATGTGCTTTTATTATTTTTATTAGTTAGGCTTCTTTAATATTTCTATTTAGCTTTATTTTTATCACTGGTTTATTATTTAGCTTTGTTTTTATTTCAGTTTTAGTACATAAACATTATTTTAGTTAGTTGCCAAAGCAACATTTCTAATATTTTTTTAATAAGTTTTGCATCTAGTATTTATTGATATTTTATATTATATTTATATATTCAGATTTATTGATTACTGAAAACGATCTTTAATAGTTTATTTTTACTTAAGACATTGATAATGCCCTGAAAATATTTTTTTTTTAGAAAAAACACTTGATTGCAGCATTACCTACGGATCAAAAGTTATAAATTATGGTTCATGAACTCAGTCTTTGAACTTAAAATCCTATCAACATCAGAGTGCTATAAATTTCAGCATTGACCTGTATTGACAGAGGGCCTTATTAAACAATTAGCAACCATTCACTAAAAGAAGAAACCCAAATCATCCAGATAGCTAATATCAGTTGAGACAGATAGGTTAAATGGTGTTAGCCTGCTAAGGCACATTTGATTCACCCCTCAGTGCTCTAATGCCATTACCCACTTTACAGCTTATCTGAGATCTTTCGAAAGTGATTCAGGCTCAGACTGAAAACAGGACACTGAGAAGAGTCAAACTGTTCTCAAGCAAAAAGGGCAAGAATTTCTCACTCCCCCAGAAACCACATCCAACAATCAACACCACATTCTTCAGCATTTAATATCCAAACTCACTGTGTGGGGAATGAATGAGGCATTTATAGCTCTTTTCATATGTATTGCTGATGCTAATGTGTGGTCTGAACGGCATGACCTACATTCATGCCTACAACTAGGACATGAGCTCAATGAACAACTGCACCTCACGATAAACAAGAAAATGTCTATAACCTGAAAGAGTAAAGGTCTTTCTAATCACCCAAAAAATAACTTACATCGAATATTTTATAATAGACTTAAAAAGCAAATATATGATAAAGTCTGGCCAGCAATGTTTTAAGGAAGTCTCGGAAAGTCATGAGCATTATACTTTAATTCAAAGAAATAAAAGACTTAATATATTAACATGTTATATATATATATAAAAAAATTAACTACTAAATATTGTAAAAATTGTTTTAATTATGAAAACTTAAGCAAAATATAACGATAAAAACTAAGTTTTTAATCAAATGTATATTTCAGGATAATTCAATGAATATGATATTTTAAGAATAAATCAAATAATTAATACAATTCTGAGAGAAATAACAATATATTACAATATATACATTACATATTTAATGTAGATATATAATATGAAAGTTAATATTTGTACAATTGTACAGTTCAGGAGGAACTGTAAGAGACGTCTGCTGTTTGGTTTGCGGTGCTCAGGAATTGACACCTGTCTAACTGCAGTGCTGATGATGTGACGTCTGCGCGAGCAGGTGCACGGAGGTATGGAAATACACACACTGACTGGCAGGTAGGACATTGCATCCTCAGAACGAGGGCAATGATTGGATGAACATTTTATGGTCGTACACCTTCTACAGACTAATATCTGTATAAGTACATATACAGTAAATACATTTAGACCAATAAACTTACTGATTGGCATCAGGATGTGAAGAGACTTTCAATCAGCATAACTAAAAAAAATTCTGGAACAAATCACAGAAAGTATTAGGTTCTCTATGCCACAGTGAAGGTTTAGTTCTGGGTTAGTTCATATAGATCTTTATAGAACAAGGTTGATCTAACAAAGTCTAATCTGGTTTGGAGGGATTTTCCAAGTCTCCATGATCCATCTGACCATTTGATCCCAACTCCCAACTCCATACTCCAACAACAAATATAACCCATGTGCAAAGCCTACAGAGACCATATTAAAACAAAAACACTTATCCTCTTAATACCGTTGCACAATGTGAGCAACTACGTGACCGTATGATTGTTGTGATCCGATTTGAGCACCTATTCACCCTGCACTAAAGCCAGTTTCCCGCTTTTGTTTGGTTCTGGTGGACCTTCAAGATTTCAGCCGCAGGAAATGACATCCACCCCTTCTAGCACGCTAAACAATGGAGCCATATTTCAAATGACATTTGTGACCAGAAAAAGGCTGCGTCTATGAAAAGAAATGACATTTATATCATTCCAGCTTTGACTTCTGCACATTCACGCACATCCTAGTGGACTCACCAGCGCTTTCTTCTCACACAGAGTGTAAACTGCCTCCAGGTTGGGGTCGCTGTGCAGGGGGTGCGTGTACATCCTGTGCTCGAATGCCTCCACCTTTTGAACGACCTTCTTCAGCGCTGGATCCTTGATACCCATGTCGTCGATGGGATCAAGCAGCGGTACACCATCTGGGAAACGTTTCTGCACCTCCTGGGAACGAGAAGCAGTCATGTGCTTTAATCTTTAAAATGTCTCATATTATAATGATCATCACTCAACCCCTTCCATTAGGAGAACGGTTGAGATGGTCCAACAGGAAAAACAGCATGGCCCCTCCTAGAGATTAGCGTCTGCAACTAATTGAGGTCAATTTGGTGAAGTGTAAAGGAACGTTGTTATTGTGTAGGGAAGGGTTCAGGATTAACAAGATTAAGCAATTTGCAATGCTCGGCATGGAATAATAACACAGATGTGCCCTAACTTTTGTAGTGTAGTGCATGTGCGGTAGTATGCAAAAGTGGTAAAATTCTACAGTGTTGTCCCATGACATCACTACTATGTTTAAATAATATTATGCTTTTATACATTTTTCACTTTCTTTAGTGTGTAATGTTGCAGTTTGAGCATGAAAAGGGTCTGCAAAGTTACCAAGCACAGTCTATATCAGTGAGCACTGTTTCAGAAATCCCTGAAAGTTTTCTTCCGTGAACAAACATGCCATGTTTGAAGTTGAATAATTCACACCCAAGGCATATGCAAAAAAAGAGGCAAGTCCTGGTTGAGTTTTGTTAGTGTGTTGAAACTAGCAGTAATGGTAAGGGGCGCTGGAAGCGTTTGACCAATCACAACACACTGGCCCAGCCGACCAATCAAAGCATAGTGTGCTTTTCAGAAGGAGGGGCTTCATAGAGACAGGAACTAAACAGTTTCTGACAGACTGAGAAGAGAGGAGCTGCAACAATGTAAAATGTGAAAAATCATGTTTTCTGAACTTTCAAGCATGAAAACCTGTTTTAGTACAGCCCAAAAACAATTATAACTTTGTATAAGAGCATAATAGGTTCCCTTTAATACAGTGATATGTGTTGTTAATTCAATTCAAAATGATCAGTATTTAGGTGTGTAAAAACTATATACTGTGAAAAATATAAAAAATACACGGTGTGTGTGTGTGTGTGCTGACCTGTATGGATTTAAGCATGCTCTGTCGGTTGTCATAGGGCCGCAGATCTTTGGGGATGTAGAGCCGAACAGAGCTAATGGAGGTGATGAGATGAAGAATCACAGGAACAACCTGAACGATAAACAGACAGTTCTGATTGGACGACCCTCCTCCAGCTGCCTCTGCATGAAGAACTTCACATCGTGGCCATATATGACCAAAACCACAGTGAGAAGCAGGAGGGTCAATCTAAACACATTTAGCAGGACCGGCACAGACATAAAGCAGAGTTTACGAGCCCACAGAGATGGGGAAGAAAAACAAGAGCCATCAGCTAAAGCCATTGAGCCTCAAACCTCTGGAGTGCCGGCTAAATTGCTTAACGTTTGGGGGAAGGAACACAATGACAAAAATCACTGCCATCACAGCTGTATCGTGGCACTTTGTGATTTTTATGCTGTGACAGGGATGACATTTTTTTTTTTTTTTTTTTTTAGTAGGTTATGCTTCAAGAACATAGGTTTAATTTGGCTGGAGTTCAAAATACTAGCACATGTTGAATTAGGATTAAATTAGGGGTGCCACTCAATTAAAAACTCAATAACACTGATCATCAATATTTATGGACTGTTAACTAAAACAATTAAAACTATTTTCAGGAATTTAAATAAACCTGAAATTAAATATAAATATTAGATTAAAAAGTTAACTGAAATAAGTTTCAGCTGAAGTACTGAAATTACTAAAAATGAAACAAATTATGGCTATGTAGAAAAAAAAAATCCATAATGAGCACAAAACAAAGTTAATAAAATTTAAACAAATTAAAACTGAAATGATACAAATAAAAGCTAATTCAAATTACAAATAAAACAAAAATCTCAACACGCAGGCAAAAAAAAAAAAAAAAAAAACAAGTTTGGATGGCATTTTTTAAAGACCTGGCCTCTGATTTCAGGGTACTTTAGTGGTTTCCTCTGCACGGCTGAGGTATGGATGCGTTTCTATTAGTGCTGTTCATCGATTAAAAAGAAAAATTAAAGCGCACAATTTTCTGTAATTAATCGTGATTAATTGCACCTAACATTCATTTGGAGATTAAATGTGAAATTATTACAATATAAAAGTTAATTCAAAATTGTAATGTTATACAACATAAAGACAGTTATATTTTAAATATTTGATCTTACAGGTAGGAAACATACAGAAATGTAATAAAGTTAATCAAACACTTCAGTCTCCACTGCATAAATTATACATTTAATATAGATTCATCTTTATTAAAGCTACAAAAGGTATTCAGGTCAAGAGCAGTGAGAACTCGATGCGAAACGGCTTTCTGTGCGCACGAGTCGTGTGTGTGTCACCGACAGGAAATTCACAGAAATTCACGTCAGTACAGATTTAAGCTTTTTTTTTTTTTTACATGCTTTAATAGCATTTGAATGAATGATAGCATGACCATATAATATAAAAAAATATCAATATAATACTAATATAAAAAAACATGCTCCGGTAATTGCATTAAATATTTATTAATATTTTAATAATGAAATATTTTTAAACACTAACGTTAAACTTGAGGAAAAAAACGCATTACTCATGTTAATTTCAGCAGCCCTAGTTTCTATTTAAAATCTAAGCTGGTGTGTCGATTCTGGGGTATGTTAATGGGACACTCCACCCATTTGCATTAAAGGAGTAGTTCACTTTTTAAAAAACTTTAGCTGATAATTTACTCATCCCCATGTCATCCAAGATGTCCATGTCTTTCTTTCTTCAGTCGAAAAGAAATTAAGGTTTTTGATGAAAACATTCTAGGATTTTTCTCGATTTAATAGACTTTAATGGGTACCAAACGGTTCAAGGTCCAAATGACAGTTTCAGTGCAGCTTCAAAGGGCTTTAAACGACACCAGACGATGAATAAGGGTCTTATCTTGCGAAACGATCGGTCATTTAAAAAAATAAATAAAAAAAGTTTAAGTTTTATAAGCACAAATGCTCGCCTTGCTCTACTACTCCTTTGAAGCTTTCCATTGTTAGAAACCCAGTCATACTATTGAATGGTCGTGCAACACTTATTTTCCCGAGACGAGAGAAATCTACCTTTTTCACTTCCTCCTATAATGACGCAAAAATCATCATTTTACGTCATTCTAGGAGGAAGTGGGGGGTGGGGCGTGGGGGTTCTGTAAAGACTACAAGCACTAGCTCCCACCCTTTCAAACCTGCTCAGAGGGGGTTGGACCTAATGCGCTAACAGACCTATCACAGATCAATGCCAGTGCGTTTGATTTCACCGGCAGAAACTTTTTGAAAATTTGTAAACAGACGAAAACATAGGAGATGTGCTGCTTTACAGCAGACGACTATGTCAGTGTGTGTTCTCAGTAGCCACTAGCTGCTAATAGAGTCGAGTCAGAAAGAACCTCCAGGCAAATGCATTAAGCGCTACTAGCACTGCTAGTTCCAGACGTTCCTGGCTGTTCGTCGTCATCATCTGACAAGGTAAATAGAGGGTATGCGCGTGACATCACCGTCGGCCGGTGCGCCTGCAGTTACGCGCAGTGAGTGGCAAAAAGGCTGAGCGGCAGCATTTGTTTTCAGCGTGAATGCTGCGAAAAACCAACAAAACACACAGCGGGAAAGAGCTTTGCGATTGACTGTACAACTAGATTTGACAAGAAATCTGAGGTATATTTTTACAGAATGACGAAACCTACAGACCAGAGGAGCAAATGGATCGCTGCAATTCACAGAAACAACTGGACTGGACAGGTGGATTTGCAGTTAGCATTTTGTGTCATTAAGCTGACTTTAGGTGTAAAATCATACCCTATATATTGTATTGTTGTATATTGTATTAACAACTCATCAATTAAATATTTATCATTGTATATTCTTCATTAGGCTATTGGATGTTTTTAAATAATGACAAAAAAAAACGATACAAGTTTTAGGGCTGGACGATATAATGATGAGATTTTATTTATATATATATGCATTCCCTCTATATCGACGGAATTGCGGTTCTCTTCAAATGGTGTGTTCACACCGAACGCGAATCTAATTATTTGCGCGAGTGGATTACATACAAAGTCAATGCAAAGACGCGAATAGACGCATCATTCGCGCCGGGCGTTGCGAATGACGCGAATTGGGCGACGCGTTTGCCGCGAACGAATGTCTTCCGTGCAAGTTGAAAAATGTGAAAAAAAATTGAGCGAATGTTCAAGCGTCTAACTAGACGCGTATTTGACACTCTATTTGCATTCAGTGTGAACACACCATAAGGGGTTGGGTTCGAAATCTTCTGGATTGAAATGTAGACTGCACACCGTCAGATGTTTTAGTGCTTCAATGGCTGTGTCCTCTCCGAACTTCGGGTTATTGATAGCCCCTAACCCCTTTTTGCACAAAGTCCAAATCTTTGGGTAATCTATGAAAACTTACTCCGTGTATAATTCAATAATTAGTTCGCAAAGTAACTCTTCACTAGAAATTGTGTGAAATGAATTCCAGGGGGTAGCGTAGAGGTGGGAGTGGCCTGCGGAGCTGAGCATTGCAATGCACTATGGGGGATTGTTGTCTATAATCCACAAGCACTAAAAAGTCATTTTCTGCCTTTTATCGGCCAAGGAGGACCCAAATTAGAAATGTATGCTACTATTCTACTACATATATCACCCACTTTCAATACATATTCATGTCTCCACCGGTGCAATCACCCTTTAAGCATCAAACACTCTCACCTGCATCTCGCCCTTTTCCCCTGGGCCTGCTGGTTTGGCTGCCTCGGTGGCCGCGTTCTTTACACTGTCTTTGCTGCAGTGGACCAGAACCTCCACCACAAACAACGGGTCAACATCACCACCTCCGGCCTACAAAAAACACAAACATTTTTTGCAGCAAAATTTTTTTCATGACCATTTCACACCGAGTCCATGACCTTTAAGGGGTCCTAGTATGGTCTTTTACGAAGTCTTGACATTGTTTTTGGGGTGTACTAGAATGTTTTCATGCTTGATTGTTTAAAAAAAATGCATTGTTTTTCACATATTTTACATTACAGCACCTCTTCCCAGTCTGTCTAAAATGCTTCATTTTCGATGAAGCCCCTCCTTCCGAAATGTGCTATGATTGGTTAGCTAGCCCAGTGTGTTAGTCCCGCCCCTGCATAACCGCGAGTTCTGTTTTAGTGTAAATATTGAGGATGGCGTCAATTTCAAACCAATTCGAGTCCGATTCAGATCCTGACAATGTTAACGAAGAAGAGGATCGTGCAGAACGGATTTCATGCATGGACTTCACAGGACGTTTCAGAGTGGTGTGTTTTGTTTAAACTTTCTTATACATTATAGATGCAATCTTATCCACCATTTAATCGTGATATTTGTCCAAAAAATAAGGTAATACAAACAATAATCGATCACGGTTAATTTTCCTAAGGAGCGGCGAAGCGTCTTACAAAAGCGAGAGCTTACAAAAGCAACAGAAAACAAGCTGTGTCTCTGATTTTTCTCTGACATGGCGCCAACAGTCTTCTTTAACGCAGTTCATCCCTTTTTTTGCAAATTCTGTGGGCACGGATTATTTAAACGAGTAACATTGTGACTTAAGATCTGGAAAAAACGGGTTGTTTATTGCAGTTCTTGAAAAGTGGATTCTGTTAAATAAAATATCTCCCTTTGGAATGGACTTTGTAACCTTGTAGGGCTGGGTGATATGGCCCAAGAAAAAAATCCCAGATTCGTAAATCGTAAATGTTCTCCAGCTGTTTTATGGACCTCTTTCCATGGTTGAAAAACACTGATCAATTGATTTTATTACATTTCGGTAAGTTGAACTGTATCTTTCAATTTACCTATTGATCATTCGTGTTTATTTACTATTTATTAGTAAAGAGTAACAAGTCTGATAAAAGAAAGCTGCTTGTTCTTGTAGCTTAAGCCTGGAATACACTAAACGGCTTTTAAAAACGTACAGTTTTTAAAACACTAGGCATCAAACACTTGCTGATTTAATTAATGGTTACAGAGAAAACTGAACATCACACACTAAACGACTGAGGATCACAAAGGGCAACCAGAGAATTTTAGCCAGTTGAACACGGTAGGCATGAAATCAATGCTCAGCGCCTCATCTCGCTGCTGCCGATATTAAATACGCAGCACTCCCATTGAAAACAATTGAAAAAAATGCTTTGGTGGAGACACAGCCTAAGACTTTCCAAACACAAACTCATGCAGAAATGTCTCATTGTTAGGAGAAACAAAAACTATTCTAAAATTGGATAAAAAAAAACATCAAACATGTTTGATATCATCTGAATGGATATAATATGTTTTGTGATTTCAGTCAACTTCGACTGCCCAAAATCTGCAAGTTGCCTCTGACTTTCAGCAACTAGCACTGACTTTGCACAGATTTTTCCCCTCGATTTGTTGTCTAGACATGTAGTGTCTTACAGCCTTTAGTTTACTTTTATCCACTAGGAAGGACATTGAGTTATGAAAGTGCAAGAACTAGTACAAGTCTCAAAAGATCAAGGAAAATTTGATTCCTCACGATACATGACTTCCTATAGTTGGACACTTTAACCACAAGAAAAAAAAAAAAAAAAAAAAGATAATACCTTGACATTTGCCTTCTTTTGGAAATTGACAATTACACCCCAACCAAAATCCAGATCTTCCTTTTTCACCTGGAAATGAAAAACCCCAAAAGTGTTTAGCAATTTCAGTTTCTCTAAACCAATAAAACCAAGCAGGTCTGAGGGGCTATATTTTCCAACAAACGGTTGCTAGATTTCGACGAAACTTTAGGCTAACTGCATTCGCACTGTATTTGTACAGAAGAGCCACTGGCCATTTACCCTGACCAGTCTGCCCGGCTGTAGGAAGGGCAGGCAATATCTAGGTTTGTGAACAAACTCCTCGATTTCCTTGCCCAGTTTGGCCAGCTGCTGACGGATCTTGTAGTAGGTCACTACGCTCTCTTCATTGGGGATTCGTATTGCATTATACTCCTCCTCCAGCTTTTTCATCTCTGTGGGAATAACAGAAAATAAAGACACGAGGGAGAAACATAACATCACAGCAGTTCTGTAACAACTATATGACAACCCAATTATTGATTCTATGTAAATACTAATGAACAAGAAAATCTAGTTAACCAAATTTTAACTGTTGTGCTGTGTGTAGTCAAACCCGTATGACTAACAGACTTTATCAAACACAAACAAGGACATTTTGAAAAATGTTCCTGCTGTTCTGTTTCAGAGAACAACATCTTGCATAAATGCTTACAGAATTTATCTATGGAAAATATTCCTTTAAATCATAATCGTTCTTACTCTCCACAACGCCAGGCACGGCTCTATAGTGCTGGAACTGGTAGAAGGATTTCTCCAGCATGTACTCTGGGTTGATCTCCTCCACACGCAGTAGATTGAGCACCATGTTGTAGGTCAGGTGGAATGCACTGTTCAGAGGATCTGCCGTTCCCTACGAGAATAAAAGGTGTTACTCAATAAATCATGAATCCACACAATCCATTGACACCCAAATACATAGAATGAGGGAGTTCGCTACATTAATTCGCTGTGAACTGAGACGTGGAATATGCCGAAAGTGCTTCGCTTTGAAATATATAGTGCAAAAGACTACACTTATGCAGCCTTGTGATTTGATAAGGGTGTAAAAAAGCCCATGTTCAGTTTGTGTTCATTTATTATAAGGGCTGTGCAGCTATTATGTTGGTCATTGATTTGAATGTGAGGAGGTGTGGCTTAATTTGAGATTGCGCGAGAGCGGATCATTTTTTCTGTTCGGATCCTGAGGGAAAGCTGAGGTCCTGCAATCTTACCTGTAAAGCAGTAAAATAAGATGGATCAAAATCTCTTTCTGCAGCGCCTTCACTTTGTGAACTGCAGGAAAGAATATTTGTGCTCTTGATTGGCAGTGGATGGTATTAAACTTCGCGCTTAAATTTCCATAGTGACGATTCTTGAATGTGCGTCATTTGAAGATTGTGAGTTACATTTGAGTATTCATTATATTATTATTGTCACTTATTCACTGTTTAGTTTTATGAATGGCTGCTAGATTAGATTTCATGTTATATGAGAGTGTGGTTACTCGATTGAGTGAGAAATGTTAATAGTGACAAACGTGATCAGCCATATATAGAGTTGTAATGTTTCAGCATTTCTTCCGTGTTAATTGCTCATCTATTCAGTTTTATGTTACTTATTACGTTATTTGTTTATTGTAAAACCACATTTGAGAGCCATACATCAACGAGATAAATACTCAGTAATACACCTCCTAAATTATGTCTGTATTTATCATCACAGAGAATTCATCATACATCAGTGCCTGAGACTGCATCTCGACGTGCAACCTAGAAGCTTTGCGTCGTTTCACTACATGAAATATCACGGCCGTACAGAGAAGGAAATGAATAGTTGAATAAAGTCGTTATTTTTGTTTGTTTTTTGCGCACAAAAAGTATTCTCGTTGCTTGATAAACTTAAGGTTGAGCCACTGTAGTCACTTGGACTATTTTAACGATGTCTTTCATAACTTTTGGGCCGGCCAGTTTCGATCCCTTAAGAAGCCTATGGAGGAGTGATCCAGCTCCCAGATTTAATCAAAAATTTCTTAATTTGTGCTCTGAAGATGAACGAAGGTATTACGGGGTTGGAACAACATGAGGGTGAGTAATTACTGACAGAATTTTCATTTTTGGGTGAACTAACCCTTTAAATGCCTGGAAAAAAAAAAATCACATGCATAAAGATTACAAGTACGGACCAATGAATATTCTAATCAGAGTTTTGAATTGAATCACTGAAACAATTTGAACGGATACATAGAAACACATTAAGATTCTAATCGTCTTGAGCCAAGGAATCAGAGGGAATTTTTTGTTTTGTTTCTAGCCTTTAGTTCAAAAGTTATTAGCATACACATAAGTGAAAATCAGTTTTGGCCTAATGGTTAGAGAGTCAGACTGGTAACCTGAAGGATGCGGGTTTGATTCTCAATACTGGGAGGAAATGATTGAGGTCCCCAAAAATGGCTACCCACTGCTCCAGGTGTGTGTGTGTGTGTGTTCACTTCTAATGTGTGGGTGCACAACCTTGGATCGGTAAGAGCAGTTGGTGGCACTAGAGGGACTGAGTTAGAGACTTCAAAATTGCTATGGTTAATGTTGGCAAATTTCATTTTTACCATAGTTTTATGGGCTGCCATAGACTCCAGAGCAGAAGAAAACTAATGGATAAAAAAAAGCTTGTGCTACCAAGGCAAACTTATCTTAAATTCCATAACTCAAATAAAATTAAAGTTCAACCAATGAAGCTTTTATACACGAGTAAACATCAACGGACCACGCTAAGAGTAGGAGAACCACAGAGCTCTGTCTACAAATCAACAGGTTTTGCAACAGAGTCTGATTCTACGCAGGCCCAGAGAAGAAAATTGAGAAGGCACAATTGATGTGTGCCAGACAATTCATTTTAGAGACATGGTTTTCTCAGTATTCTCTTTGACACTTACAAAAGAACTATAATAAAGTACAATTTGAAATCAGTCGAAAGGGCATTGAGCAAGACTTTTTAAAGGACCCCAAGCAGAGATGGGATGTGGCAATCCAAGCTTCAGAGGGGGGAATCGTGAGTCTGCAGGGACGAATCCTGGCAGGCAGGGTTGTGAGACCGAGAGAGCTTATGGACTTCATATTAAAGAGTGTATTAATGAATGGGGCGGCCCCTTACAGAGGGTGCCAAGGCTTAGAGGAGGATAAGGGGTTTAGGATCAGAAAGTTTGTGCGTCAGAGTGTGTTGGCCATCACCTGAACAAATTGTGAGAACTGCTTAAACCGTTCACCCAAAAACGAAATCAAAAGAGTCATCATTGTCATGGCGTGTTGGCAAGTTAGTGCATTACCTTCAGTAACTGTTTGCCAATTGCAGGGCTCATCTTCTCATCCACCATGAAAATGACTATTCCCCTCTCATCCATTCCTCTTCTGCCGGCACGTCCTGACATCTGGATATACTCTCCAGAGGTGATCTAATGTGGGGGGTGGAAAAATATGAACTTATTACTATTGCAGAAGTTGGTTAAATTAACCATATATAGTATGTGTAATAACACTGTTGGCTAAATACGTTTTTCTGAATTATCTATTACAAAAACAAAACAAAAAAAATAAATAAAATAATATTAAACATTTATTTTGACAAGAAAGTGTCTTATTTACAGCAAACCAACTGTAAAAGGACATACCCAAATGTGTGGTGCATTTAATTTAATTAGATTTTATTAAAATATTAATTAATCTATGCATATCCTGTTTTGTTCCATTTTGTTTAGTTAATGTTTATAGAAATGTAGTAGTTAATAAATGGCTCAAAATAAATGGCAACGAAACTGTAGTTACCAAGGACCAAAATGGATGAAGTGTTCGCAATAAAGACCAGGAATGTGTATTTAAAAAAAAAAAAAAAAAAGTTAACGGGGTCCATTTTTATTTCATGTAGATGTTAAGTGTATTTTTAATCACATACACTTAACGTTCAAACAATTCAGTTTGGAACGATTTTTTTTTATGTTTTTGAAAAGACTCTTATGATCATTTATTTGATCAAAAATACAGAAAAACTGTACTTTTGTGAAATATATTTACAATTATTAACTGTCTTGTCATAATTTCCTTCAGAAATCATCCTAATATGATTTGTTGGCTCAAGAAAGATTTATTTTTATCAATGAAAACAGTTGTGCTGGTAAATATTTTCGTGGATACAGTGATGTTTTTTTTTTAGGATTCTTTGATGGAAAAAAGCCCAAACATGCATAATGGTGGTAAAATCACCACAAGATGTGGTTATTAGATTTTGCTGTAGGGAAACAACTGCAGTTGCCCAAACGATAAGGTTTCCATCTGAAAGTTCCTTACTGGTACGGCTCTGATAAATCACAATCTGGCACCAAACTCAAACAATGTAACATATCAGCCCATTCGTTTTGCAAATATTGTTTTTGCCTGATAACCCCTCCTAACGTTCCTCTGCATATATTACAGCAACCCGTAGCTGACCCCAGATCAGTCTTATCTTCTATTAACTGCTAAAAGTCCTAGAGAGGGGCTCTGTGCCTGCGAATGGTTAGTCAAAACTTTGAATGTACGTTTTCTGGCAGACTCATGGATACCAGATGTTCCTCACAAAACGTTTTAGATGTCAGCTTCCATCGCTCACTCGCTCTGTGCTGAGTATAAAGCCAAGGGCCTCTTTTATTCACAACAGCTTGAGTCATTGCCTCACACTCACGCAAACCATACGTGGCAGCTTGGACAGCACCGTTGCGCGAACCTGTGTCCTCTCTGTGCAACGGTGGACGAAGAGGCAAAGAAATGCATTGGGAAATTTGATTAGTGATTTTGGTGAGAAGCAGGATAGAGGATGGTTTGTGATTTACCCAGCGGAAGTCTTTGCCGTCAAATTTGCGTGCACTGGTGAAGAGCACAGTTCGCGCAGGCATGTTGATTCCCATGGCAAATGTTTCTGTAGCAAACAAGGCCTAGAGAGAGAGAGAGAGAGAGAGAGAGAGAGAGAGGGAGAGAGATGTTACACTAAACCATTACCACAGACACACACAAGCTTTTATGAACATTTTGGCTGAGAAACTAGTGAGGTGTCTTAAAGGGACAGTTCACCCAAACACAAATCTCATTCCCTCACAGCCAAACCTGTATAACTTTCTTTCATGGAACAAAACATTTTGAAGAATATCCTGGCTTCTCCTGAGTGGACGATATGACCTAAATATTTAACCACAGTACCTGTGTATAATGATGTTATTTTTGCTGAATGCTAAACCTAAATTTTAAATACACATGCATGCATACACACATTAAATCAGTAGATGCATTTCTACCATTGGATGGTTGAACTGAAATGAAGAAAAAACAAAACTGAAGCCATACAATCATTTTGTGTGAGCAACACACAACTCACGGTATTGCTCCAAAAAATTATGGTGGCATTAGATGAATTAAGTTTAAAGTCAATGAAAATCTAAAGTCTTTGGTAAAGGGTCAAAGATAGTGCGATCATATTACTATGAATGGGAGAAAGTGCAATACAAAATATGGCAGAATAATCCCGCCGTCTAAATAAAAGAGGCAATTGCTCATTGTTAAAGCCATCGTGTCCCTGCAGCTGCCGCTAGAAGCTCTGCTGCCAGAGAGAAACAGTCTGTTCTGAGACGCAGGCACACCTAGGACACCACATGCACTGGCTGGTCCAGCCTGAAAATTAAGGTTGTCATGATTTGAGCATTTAGAAACAATTCTTGAGACAGCTGTTGTCATATTTCATTTGTGATGTAAAACATGAAATTTAATCATAAGCTTGGTGAACAGCTTGGAAGAATTTGATGTTTCCCCATTCGAAAAGCCATTTTGCTTAGAGCTTCTGCAGAAAACAAGATTTTGAGTCGATAACTGAAAAATAGCCCTCCTTCAGAGGGCTGGAATATAGAGCATGGGTTGTATGGACTACTTTTAATCGGTCTTCAGTGTCATTTTAGAGCTTGATAGCTTCTGCCCCCATTTACTTTGAAAAAAAGCATTGTTTCCCATAATTTTTATACAGGAAGAACAAGATGGTGAGTGAATTGAACTGAATAAAGGTTGTCATCTCTGAATGACTCCATGTTCAGCCATGGTGAAAGTGTTTATCCAACATTACACAAAGGTTCATCCAGTCACCTTTATCAGACCCTCAGAGAACAGGATCTCAATGGTCTCTTTGAGGATCGGGAGGAGGCCGCCGTGGTGAATTCCAATTCCTCTCTTCAGCAACGGCAGAACATGCTCCACCTGTTGAGAAATGATCTCAATTAAACACTCACAGCTTCAGGACTCGGACAAATACAATATTGTATTTTACTTGGGCGGAGTGATTAGCGCAACACTGAGCGAACTCTCTGCTCCTCACCACAGGCTTCTCAGGCGCTGCGAGCAAATCACTCCGCAGAAGTAGCAGTGCTTCGCCTTCTGAGATTATAGTTCCCAGTATGTATATGGTTAAAAGATGCATGTGTCTCATATGACCTTGTTATTTGTACACACTATGAGTATACAAATTACAACATAAATAGGAAAATGTTGGTGTTATTTTGTCACTTATTGGGCGCAGTATGCTAGCTGGAGCCATTTACCTCCAGTCTTTGTGCTAAGCTAGGCTAGCAGTGGGTGCGTCAGAGTCACAGCACGCACGGAGATGATCTAACTCTGGGGGACACGGTGAAGAAGCTAAAGTCACAAAAAGTCGGCGTGTTCCTTTAACAATGATGAAAACAGTTGTGCCACGTAATATTTTGTGGAAATCCTTTTTTTTTTGTTCTCCATCTGTGTTTTGATCATCGTTCTGAATCCGATCCGTGTCTTTTTGGTCAAAATTATGCCTTTTTAATGAAACTCACATTCAAGTGTTGATAAAAAAGAATGCAGCGAGGAATAATAAAACTTTTTTTTTTTTAAGTCAGAGGATCTGTTCTTTTTCTTACATTGCATGTTTAGATATTCATACATCAAAATATTCTGGGGGCCATGAAATTGTGTAAACGATTAAAAAAAAAACGCTGCCGTGGCTGGCAAAAGCTGACAGAGAAAGAGATAATTGTATATGATTTTAAAAAAAAAGTGTTTTTTCCTTTTTCACACAAAGGCAGAACTGATCTCTTCCATAAAATGAGATTTATCTCATTTAAAATGTAAAGCTATTGAAGATTTAATACATATACAAATTCAAACAATGAGGAATAAATAAAATTAAAAAAAAATATGGAATACATTTTTGTGAGGGTAGTGAAAATATCTGCAAATGCAAATCTGTGTCAACAGCGTGAAGAGCTCAGGATGAGCTTGCAGAAATGTATCACTGAGAACAAACAGGCAGGGGTCAAGTTCCTCATAAAGGCAACATTTACACAAACTGCCTATTCGAACTAGCCCTGTAATCATCCTCCAACAGCAGGCGTTCTGATGGAGGATCATTTTATCTTCACACTCAGAGCAGCGTCCTTCAAAGACCATCTGATCTGAGATCAGCACCTCTACTGCACGAGTACAAGCCTAACTCTGCTCTCCTACAACATGCAAATGGATGACAGCAAAAATGATGTAGGAGTAACAGTGAACAGGAGGGCTGAAGAGAGTGGAAAGTTTTACGAGCCTCTTAAAACCATTTTGGGAATTGCTAACACAGATTCACCTCAAACAAGTTTCACATGTGACTTTGCTGTGGTTTCTGTGGCAGGTCTTCAATTAATAAAGCAAGAACTTGTGAGTTTAAGTGAGTATTTCAGTAAAACAGAAAACCTTTACAAATCGGGATTTTAATTATAGTACAAGAAAGAACATCTTTAAATGTGGTCCACACGAGGAAAATGTTAGTGTAGTCAAAAAGCTAAAAATAGATGTATTAGTAATTTTGTGTATGTGTCACTTACTATCATTAAAAATATAAAAAATTTGGAGTAGGTAAAAAAATTATGTGCATTTCTTATGCTCACCAAGGCTGCATTTATTTTCAATTTATTAACAAGACAGGGTAAAACTATTTTAAGTAGTTACATTGTACTTACTAAAATAAGAACTGTGTAGTTTTAACTACATGTTACTTACTACACTCTAAAATAAAGGTTCCTAAAGTAGGGGTCATAGAAGAACTATCTTGGTTCCCAAAAAATTTTTTTTTTGATGATTTGGCCGCTCATTCCACCTAGTGTCAGTTAAGAAAATCCAAAAGTCATTTTTTCATTAACTTTGAGAAAGGTTTGTGTAAGATAAATCATCATTCTGTTAAATGGAATGTGATGGTTCTTAATCTGCATCATAGACTCCATAGAGAACCATTTTGTTCCACAAAAGTTTATTTATAGTGGAAAAAGGTTCTTTAGATTATTATGTTCAAAAAATTGTTCTTTTTAGAACGATTCACTAAAAGATTTTTTGGGAACCAAAATGGGTTCTTCTATGACCCCTATTTTGGAACTTTTATTTTTAAGAGTGTATAGTGTTATGGTTGGGTTTAGGGTTAGTTTCTTGTAATGATGCACAATGTAATGTTATTACTATAGTAAGTACATGACATGTAGTAACGTGTAACTACGTCTCCTTAAAATATAGTGTTACAAAAGACAGTAAAACGGTAATATTGTGAAATTTTGCAATTTACACTAATGGTTTTACTACATTTTAATAAAATAAAAAAATATTCCTGTGATGGCAAAACTGAGTTTTCAGGATCATTACTTTAGTAAGGATTTCACGGTGAGGAAATTCACATAAATGTGCGACAACATCTGTATTATTGATAACACCGGGGGCATCAGGGAGGGAGACACTATCAATATGCAGGATATTGAAATCACTTTTAAATGCATGCTTGCTTTTCAATTTTGTTTTCGAATTTGTGATCACGCGGTGTACTTTGTGTATTGGGATCGGCGGTACGGACCACACATTTTACAAGACGCTCAGGATCGGTTGCGCATCAAATCCTCCAGCATCATCCTGTCATTCATCTCTCCTTACCCGCTTCACGTGATAAGTGAAATCTGACTCCTGCTGCACTAGTGCTGTGATGCTGCAGCTCGTGCTGCATGGAGAAGAGCAGACGCTTTCAGTTTATAATTGTAGTCAACTAGCAAAAAAACTATTCAAACTTTGCTAAATGAACTTCCTTTGCATGCAGCAGGCACCAATGACATACTTTTTTTCTCTGAATGCTTCATCTAAATCTCGTCGATATTGACTGCATGCATTGGTGGTGCTGTGGATGACAAA
The DNA here is from genome assembly GCA_030578275.1 of Meda fulgida. NCBI lineage: Eukaryota > Metazoa > Chordata > Actinopteri > Cypriniformes > Leuciscidae > Meda > Meda fulgida. The sequence goes on along the minus strand of CM060625.1, from coordinate 4,640,494 downwards.
ACATGATGGCATGTGCTCTCGGACACATCCAATTGCTGGCAGCAATCTAATTTTCAAATTATATTAGAAAATACATTTTTAAAACTTGATGTTTTAAAAAAAGGTTTATTTAAAAAAAACATTACCGATGTAAAGATTGTGACTACATTTAAACAAATGTCATTCAAGTAAAATACTAAGAAATATGAGCATTTACAATTTGTTTTGTTGAAATACTCACCTTATGGCGCTATTCAGGCAGCAAGAAGCGTTATTGTCTAAGCAAATCAATTAAATAAGCAATTTTATAATTTTATCGTTAACAGACCAATTAATAAATAATTGTATAAAACATCGAAGTATATGCAGTAGCAGCTTCTGGCTATAAAATATAGTTAGGCAGATTCTGGGTCTGCTAGTTTATGATAAACATTTTGTAAGCTTTATATTCTAATTGCTGAACACATCAGACACAGTTTTGGCAGAATTACATTGTCCTTGTGTTATTCAGCCTGAGGGTGGCGCTCTAATGCTGATAGATAGGCTTTAGAACTGGTGTTAATTTCGTTTATGAAATCTGACAACATTTTTTCGTATACTCCATGACTAATATGAGACGGCACCAACATCCTTAAACGATAACTGAGACTATATCAACATGCAATATCGTTAAGACGAGATTAAAATGTAGTTAAAAAAATAAATAAACTAAAAAGAGACGACAAAACATTACTGACTGTTTTTAACAAGCCGACAGGCTAAGTTCACATACTTGTTGCTCTGAAAAACAATGCTACAGCCAGTTATTCTACTTTAAAATGTGTGTGAAATGAAATGTCTGTTTCGGTCCGTGTGATCTCGCCCACTGCCAATTTACCCAGTAGTATTTCCACACCCCAGGTTGCCAATTTGTGGAAAACGGCAAACAAACTAGATCAGAGATCGCAGATTCTACCCGACCTAAAAATCCTCAGCATCCATCAAAAAATCTCTATGAATGGGAGCATATTAAAGGGTTAGTGCACTCAAAAATGAAAATTCTGTCAGTAATTACTCACCCTCATGTTGTTCCAACCCTGTAAGACTTTCTTTCATCTTCGGAACACAAATTTAGATATTTGATGAAATCTTCATAGGCTGCTAGGTAATCCGCCGGCCCGTGAGTTCACGAGAGCGTCTCAGTTCTCGCGCATACACCGTGGCGCTCGTGAACTCATTAGAGGCCCACACCGAAGAAAATGAAGTTGAATAAAGTCGTTTTTTTTGTTTATTTGCACACACAAAGTATTCTCGTTGCTTTATACACGTAAGGTTGAGCCACTATAGTCACTTGGACTATTTTAACGATGTCTTGACTAACTTTTCTGGGCTGGCAGATGAAATTACCTAGCAGCCTATGAAGGAGTGAGAGGAGTGATCCAGCTCTCAGATTTCATCAAAAATATCTTAATTTGTGTTCCGAAGATGAACGAAAGTCTAACGGGGTTGGAACAACATGAGGGTGAGTAATTACTGACAGAATTTACATTTTTGGGTGAACTAACCCTTTAAAACACGGATAAATAAACTCATCAACTTAGAAGTGTGCAAGTCTCTTCGCTTTCCATTGTCAATTGTGCTCGCTGGATATCTGGAAAACCGCGTGAGCGTCGAGTCTGAGGAGGAGAGGACGGGGGAAACAACTCTCTCCAATATTTTGAATTTGAACTACAGTACCCACTTCAAACCGCGAGCTGTCAATCTTACAAACGGCTCCTTTAAAAGAACACGTTTTCTTCCTCGTGTTTTACTTAATATTTGCTATCTGGCAACCCATGCGCACGTGCTTTCTCTACACTGCGGAAGAAGCGCGGATGATCTAAAAAAACAGACAAACAAGTAAGCTGGAGTTCAGTTATCTCCATTTGAGATTTTCTGCTTGAAAGAAAGTGTCATTCAGTAGGTCTGTGTTCAGTCACGCTTGCACAGTTTGCTGCGACTAAATCTGGGTTAAAACCTTCTCAGTGATGAACCGTAATAAATCCAAAAATGGATCTCTCCAATATATTTGCGATTGTTGTTACTGAATAAATGCACTTAAGCAACTTCTTTGTACAAGTCTTTTTTGGTGTTGTTTTAATACATTAATGTAATTTGGAATTATTGGATTTCTAGGAATTGTACTGTTTTACCAGTAGGCCTATTTGATACATAGCCTATAATAAATAAGGTGAGGTAAAATAAACCATGTGTGGGTTGACATTCTCTTGATTTGTGCATGGAGGTCAAAGTGCAATAATCGTAATGAAATGTAAAAATAAATTTCTATTTATTATAATTGATTATAATTCTGAGCAAAATAACCAGGACTAATTTAACCACTATGCAGCATGATGAAAAAGTTTTCATTGACTAAAACACTCAGACTAAACAAAAACAGGACAGCTAAGGTTGACAAATTACATTTGAAACAGGACCAAGACTAAATTTAAAAATTAGCTGACAAAATTAACACTATTTTGTACACACGACAAACTCATAGAATGCCATCTTAGATTTGCTAAGTAGCCTCTGAATGTTGTTTTAAAATATTACAAGTTATGGAGGAACTCCAGTGAGGAAAAGACAGCCTTGTCTATTCTCAAACATAAAACAGACTCAACAGAACTACGGTATATAAAAGCTATTCACATGAGCAAGTTAAAACTAAAGAGTTTATGCTTTCAGTAATTTGATACGCTAAGTCCACATAGGAAAAACAGACATGCCTACTAGTTACTGACTTGATGCAGACACACAGCTGAAGCTGACTGATCTGGAGCGAGGTTTATGCAAGGTCACGTGAAAATAAGCGGGACAGCCAGAAATCTGCCCCAATGGCTCTCAGAGTGCACTGCAGTTTCATTTTTCACCCCAGATTTACAACCGCTGCCACGCGTAGTATTATGATCCATGCCTGTCGAAGCCATGCGCTCAATTTTAATATATCTTGCTCACTTCATGACTTACAAGATTTCGTATTTTCTTGACTATTTGTTGCAGAATGCTGAACACATGCATGATTTATTATTAATTCAGTGTATACAGAGGTCTATGTTTGCATGAATATTTTGGTGGGGCTCTGGTGCCACACCTGCCCTTACAGACGAGCCGCGGATGAGTATATGCAAAGAATTTACCTGTGGCAGCTTTTTATCTTCATCAGAGAGGCAGTCTGTGGCATTGCTGAACACTTCTTCCACCAGTTTTTTCTCGTCGTCTGGGATTGGATAGAGAAATTAGAAATCAGACATCAAACTGGGAATTTCAGAGGACAGTTGCTAGAAAGTGCAAATGTTTTTTGGTAGTTCAGTGTGCATGTGTCAGCTCAAAGGCCTCTGAAACACAGCCAGCATCACAAAGTAAGGTGTGTGTGTTTTACACAGCCGCTCAAAGGACTTTCCATGATCGTATGAAAAGCACTACAAACCAGAGAGATATAGACATAGTAGGGTCAGTGTAGAGAATGAAAATAGAAACAATGTAATGAGGGATTAGAACATCTCTATCTCCGCCTGCAGTCTCACAAGGCTTAGCACATTCAAATTTACAGCATAGCAATTGGTTGAACCACATGACTTTGATTTGGCAAATAAATATTTCAAATATTTATAATATTTCAACAGCTGCTGCAATGCTTTTTTTATTTCCAAGAATAAATAAAACAAACCAAAGTACTCAAGGTTTTCTATTGTTCTTTAAATTAAACTTTTTGTCTTCATGATGATATCAGGACAGTTGAACGACCTTCACTTTTTTGACAGTTTGATTATTCTAATATGCATGACCATATGATTAGGTGCACATTACTCAACCCCCCCCCCCCCCCCCCCCCCCCACTCCCTGTACAAAAGAACAGACCAACCAGAACAAAACCACTGAAAGAGGAATAAGTGCATCTGAATATGGTAATAAGGCCACAGCATTACTTGAGACCACAATATCTCTGCAGCGGTCACTGCTTAAGCAACGCCTCCAAAGATTAGAAAACCAAGAGACCAATCTACTTGTGCATGCTGGAAATGATGAAAATGTTCTGGAAACCCTCTATAAAATCACACTTGAGCTGGAAAGCTCTTATGATGACATCTGCTCAGATAGAGCCAATGAAAACAGTCTCCCTACCTAAGACTCGCAAAACAGTAACAGCTGTGTGGATGACTGCTAGTGCGGTCCCAAGTGCTCACCCATTTACCATCAAAGGCACATTTGGTTGTGAATTAAGTGCACACTATTCACAACCAAAACAAGTTTAAAAGTCCGCAATAATGCAACGCTTCTGTGTGAGCCACCACATCAGTCACTTTTAAAATAAATTCAATTAGGCCATGTAAAGCAAAGCGGTATGGGAAGTGGCAAAACTTTTGAAGATTGTTAAGAGTCACACATACTGTCCATTTCCCTTAAAAGAAAACAGAAGGTTTGACACATCAATAGACAGAGGAGGAAGGGCCACGTTCGTGCATTTGGCCCTGTCACACATTCTGCTTCAAATAGATGAATACTTGATAAAGATCTCCCTGGAACGGTTTCAGAAATGGAAAAATTCCCCAAAACTTAGCTCATTTCTTTTTTAAATCTCTTTCTAATTAATAGGAAAGATAAATCATCATGCCAATATTTCAGCAATAAGAGTGAGATGAACCTTACGTTCTAAAATGCAAACCTAGCAAATATTTCTCCAAAGAAAAATCTTATGCTCTTCCAAGGCTTAGTTTAGCCCTTGCAGGTGCATAAGCAACAGTAATAGTCTTAGCAAGAAGCATTATTAATTGTTATAACATTAATACCTGTGTTGAAATCCAGTTTAGCCACTTGCAGTGCATAGGCCTCACATTCTTTCTTACTGAAGCTGAAGATGATCACCGGCTGGAAGTTCCTTTCCATGATCATCTTTACGATCTTGAAGACGTTAGATGGACCTGAACAAAAACACCATAAATAAAAACACCAAACCAAAAAAAAAAAGCAGAAATAATTTAATACAACAATCAACATGTTCCAAACATCTAATGCCGTTAATGCTTAATATTAATATCCATCTAAGACGATTTGATCACATGTGGATTGCTAAAACACAAGCGTAAAAGTGAGAGACTGAACATTTATTAGAATATTAATTTTTCATCCTGTAAAACATTTAATTTTGTAATCCAGTGTTTATTAACCATTTATTGGTTGTCTGTGAATTGTTGGTACACCTGAAAGCAAAATTCAGTGATAGGAAGTTACACTAGTATCACTAGGAAGTGAGTTCATTCTGCTCGAAAGGTCACATTTCTGAAGAATTTAAAATGAAGTGCGTTTGGGAGTCTGTGCTTTATTTATCCATGTCAGCTGACTAGTAGTAACCAGCTCACCTGAGATGAATGTTAATATTAGGTGTAAACAGAGCCATATTGTTGCTTCAGATAATTCAATATGAACGATTCACAGTAAATCAATGGGAGTCCATGAGAGGTCAACCATTTATCTGAACTAGTAACTGAATTGTGGCCCCTAACTGCACATTTACACAATTTTACCTTAAAATCAACATGGAACAATGTTATTTCAATGCAAAAAGGCACATTAAACAAATAAAAGGAATAAAATGTGGGGTTGGACTTCATTTTATTGATCAAATTGATTGAATCTTAAAAGTGGGTGTCGGATACCAGAATAGACCAACTTTTTTGACCTTGCTATAACATTGATCGTGCCATTGTGATTTTATATTGGCTTTTAAATACTAACCTTTGGTTCCACCCCTTCTGCCTTTGGGGTCCCATTTGCCCCCAGTGTTGCCTCCACTGTCCCCCACATCCCTCAGGACCTGCATAGCGGTGTTAAAATTGTCTTCTCTGAAGTCTCCCTGACAAGAAATGCCCCAAAAAATATGATTACATAACTGCAGTTATACTAGGAATTTTTTTTTAAACTTGATCAGTTTGTTATGTAACTGTGGCTTGGCAGTTATACAATACACACACGCACTTTGATATTTCAGCATTCAGGATCTGCGTTTAATTACATGTAGATGTGCCATTCTTGAATGAAAGCTCCAGTCTACACCCATGTCAGATAATACTACAAATTCCCTACATTGTAAAATAGAGAGCGGCAAACACCCAAAATCACACAGGTATGTTTAACCATCTCTGATGACGGAATAAAGGTTTAATGCAACCATTTAGATTATTTTATTTAATGCCATGTCAGCATTCAAAGTTATTTTCATGGCAAAAATTAAATTACAAAAATACAAATATCATATAAAAACAATAAAAACAAAACAAATATAAACAGAAAGTCATATTATACAATATATATTTTTTAATTAACATGATAAAAAAATTCAAAACCTTTTCAGGCATAATCTCAATGCAACTATTCAAAGTATTTGGCTACTTACGTTCTCGTCCACAACAAGATGGAGTCCATCGCCCCCTGCTGGAAAGACGTAGTGCTGCAGTGGAGTGGGGCGGTAGTCTGTGTACACCACGTGACAGGGCTGCATGTAAACACAAGGGAATCACACATCCTGGAGGCTTTATGAACTCTGATCCACTTCCTTTAAACTGAATCCATTTGCTTTAGAAAAGATTGCTGATTAAAGTAGACCAGAGCTTCTGCGCTTGCTCTGTACTGGGTTAGTGGTGCATTGAGTGATTGACAACATTCAGTGTTTTAGAAATATTTTTGATATAGTATTTATTAATATTTTGAATTAGCTTTTTTATATTTTCAGATTTAATTTTAATTGTAGTATGAGGTAATAATTTTGTTGTGCATTTTAGCTTGAATATATTTTTATTTCAGCTTAGTTTACACCGTGTAAACCAAACGCGATGCGATAAGGTTCCAGCGACACATCATTTGTCTATCCACACTAGATGCGAGTGCGAGATGTGTAAAAATCAATCAGAACAGCGTGTGGATGGGCTCTCACGGGAAGCGCACAGCACCAGAGAGTAATCGCAAGAAAATGGATAAGTAGGCTACATAATGTTTAATTGGTGTAATATTTGTGAATTTGATTATTCAAATACATAGGTTAATAGGGGCGGGCGGTATGACCAAAATTCTGTTTCACGGTATGACTAATTTTATTTCACGGTAACAATACATTTCACGATATAGTTATTTATATATGTAGTTATTCTCGAAAAATCAACAAAAAGGGCTTTGTATAATAAATAAACCCAAATACTTTAGAAATGAAAAGTACACCTTGTTTGATTATTTCTTTGGTTAACTATTTTGATAGCTAAATATAGTAAACAAAATACACTCATCAACTTTTAGATGAGCTGCCCCCAACTGATTGAAATTAAATACAACCCATAGGTGCAATTAAACTTTAAATAAAGTGTTGCTGAATAATTTTTCGATCTCATGTTATTGCTTTACTTCATCAATCAGTTTATATTAATATTTTATATTGAACTATTCTATTCATAATAATTAGTTACTTCCTTTTAATTTTGTAGGATATTAGTAATACTAGTTATGTTTAAATGTGTTCCCCGGTACATTTTTGCCATGTCTGCTTATTATACTGCGTTTTTAAGGGGCTTGTTTTGCTTTTTGTGCTGTCAGCTGGAGCTTTAATCAAGAGAAGTTCAGTTGTGTCACGTTCATCACGTTCAGAGGTGACTCGAAGGAGAGCAGCAGTATGAAAACCGAACAGCAGCTACTGTTAGTGTTGACGAAGTAGTTTACATTTTGTTTGATTACAAACAGATTACATCTGTAATACATACAGTTTGACACCTTGTAACGGCGTCATTATTTTACCACAGCCCGTTGAACACTGACACACCGCGCTCCCTCTCAGTGCGTGTGCACGCGCGCGTCTTTTGCATAAGTAAAATGTGATCGGTTAATTTGAGTGTCAAGTTGTAATCACGTATCGAATCAAAGGAAGATTTCATCAGCTGGTTCAGTGGCCAATTGTTTGAAGTTAGAAATATATAACTCGCGCTGCATATTCAGTAATTTTGCTTCAGATACAGGATTATTCGCTTTAACAAGCTGGTTGTTCATTACCACGGCAACCGCTCGCGTGTCATGCTGAATGCGATTTTCGTGTTTAAAAAGTATACATAAAACACGGAAAGATGCAGATAACTATACAATACATTATTTAAGGTTATTTCTATTCGTTACGATATTGATATACTGTTGTTGTCAAGTAAGCTTCATGCTTTCCACGTTGCAAACGCGCACTCCTCTAAACCGGAGCCTACGGGTGCTAGTGACTGCTGCGCCTTTCCCCCGAAAATATGACGTTAACAATCATTTAGATATCGTAATTCCGTTGTGGATCCTCTTGATCTGCTTTCTCCATGTTTCTTTGACAAATCTCTCAGTGTCTCAGTCTCACGCACGCTGCACGTGAGTTAACCACGCCACTTATTTACATGTCGCGGTATACACGAAATAAAAAAAAATCTGTTACGGTTGACATTTTCTACCACGGTAGCGATATATACCGTCATACCGCCCAGCCCTATGAGTTAATAAAACAATCTTTGTCAAATAATACACTTGTTTGTTCACAGTTTGAATGTTCTTGTTTCCATTTGTTTAATTTCAAGATCTGAGGTGAATTATCCATTGTTGCTTTTACAGCTACAAAACTGGGAGCACTTCATTATATGTAAAGTCACATTACACGCTTTTAACATTAAATAAAGCACATAAACAGTACCTGAGATTATCACTGCCACACTTTGTGTTTGTTGTTCCAACGCAACGTCGCAGAAAAATAGAAACAATTTCTAAAATAGAATTGTCGCGTGTCGCGGCTGGTTAGGACAAAAACTCGAATTAACATGGAAAAGATATATTTTATTGCTTGTGGCGGCGCGTAGTTAGGACACAGAGTCAGCCGTAGTAATTGTAGTACTTTAACTTATTTCAGTTTCCAATTTTGTTTTATGGAACTTTAAATGGAATCTAATATTTATTTTATCTCCATTGCCAAAAACTATTTTCAAATGTTTTACTTCACAACAGCACTGGATAGGAGATTTCTAGGGCATCCTGAGTGGTTGATAGGCGTTAACGTTGAAAGGCATTCTGGGTGGTGGCTAACATGTTCAGACTGGTTGTTTTAACATGAAAGTGGTGGACAGCAGGTTGCTAAGGTGTTCTAGATGGTTGCTAGGCTATTAATTGAGACAGAAATTGAGAGCAAATTAAAGCAGATCAAAGGCTTGTGTGTTGACATTTGGATTTTAAATCCATGAACATTGAAGCAGACTCTGAACAGTCTAATCAATCTTAGTATTTAATTACAGGAACTAAAGTTAAGAATGTTCAATGCAAGCTTATGGGATATTAGACCTTTCACTAGAGGAAAATCACCAGATCTGTCAGAAAAAAAAACAAAAAACAGAATGAACACAATGACCCACCTGTTTGTGGAGGTGACAAATCCACTCTGCAAACTGTCGAGCGTTGGGAATGGTGGCTGACAGGAAGACATGGTGCACATTGTCCGGCAGTAGGATGATGGTTTCCTCCCACACAACTCCACGCTCTGCAGGTCACATGACCATGAAAGAAACTCAGTGACAGCAAACATGCGATAAACTATTATGAACTTCACAATATTTCAGGCAACTTTTGTATTTTCAACCGATTAAACATATACAACCTACCTGAGTCTCTCATGTAATGGATCTCATCAAAGATGACCCATGCCACCTCCCTCATAACTTCTGACCCTCTGTAGAGCATGCTCCTCAAAATCTGAAAGAAAACACCCCAATAAATCCAAGAGCCAGTCGTTGATGTTGCAGAGGATAACGGGCCGCTGTCTCACCTCGGTTGTCATGACCAGACAGGAAGCTGTGGGGTTAATAGTGACGTCACCGGTCATCAGACCCACATCCTGGAACTCTTCGTACATCTCTCTGTACTTCTGATTGCTCAAAGCTTTGATGGGACTGGTGAAGATGACTCGCTGCTTTTCTCGGAGAGCCAGAGCAATGGCATACCTGCGTGCAGAAGGAAACGCACAGATCTAAAGCAGTGTTTCTCAACCACTGCATCACCTTTGAGTGGGTAGCAGTGTGTAGTCAAAGACACAAAAACTTAATTCTACATATTTTTCTGATGCAAGACTTTTATTTGTAAAGATGTACGTGAAAGCTGTTAACTCTTAGGCAAAGAATTTTCTCTTCTGTCAGACAGAATGTTTTTTTTCCATTCTACAGCACTACTTTTCCATATTTTTTTTATGTAAATGCGCTAGACGGACTTGTTTGAGTGCTTGCATCTCATGTCTTTTGCGCGTGACAACGTTATTTTCATAACTTGTCAGACCCAGTTCACACAATGCATTTTTGCGGCAAAAATTCTAAGGATGCAATGTTGTTACATTGTCAATTACCAAAAAGTACAAATAAAGTACGCAACTGGCACATGCGTTATCTGAGAAGGATTTGCATGCAGGTATGTTTATTCTATTCATCAGGATCAGTGTTTTATTAACAGTTATACTACTGGCTGTTGAATGCTTAAATCTGATTGGTTAACGAACATTCTGAGGTGTGCAATTATTTTCAGGAAAACGCATGACCGCATTACAGTTCCATATCACTTCGCCAAAGGATTTCAAACGCGCACACACACAAACATGTTGTCAGAGCTGCTCTGATGATTTTGTCAGTACAATAGTTTAACAACTTAAAAGCTACAAGACATTTCTCACTAATGATTTAATAACAGCGCTGTTCTTAGATCAGATAAACTTAGTTTCACTATTAGTAGAGACACACACTGTTGAGAGACGCGGTGACTCAGGTAATTCACACACTTGATAACTCTCTCTCCCTCTAATAACTAGTCTTATACGTGGCTCAAGCCTCCTTTTACTAGCTCTAAAATGATGTTTTGGGATTACAGAAGCGTGGGATTAGATGCGTAAGAAATTAGTCCTACACACAGTGTTTCAAGGATAAAAACCTGGGAAATGTCTTAGAATACAACATGTCTTGAAGTGTGGCAACCGTTGTATAAGCGGAATAATTGACTGATCCGTTGAATGATTAGAAAATAATGCATACATCAGAGGTGGTAATGCGGCTATGACACGAATAGGAGTGTGTATTATTTTCTTAACGGCCGTTTCCCACTGCAAGCGACACCTATTTTTTTCAGTGTGCATGTTAACCAGTGAGTGCATTCACACCAGGAGCAGGAGCGTCGCGTGAGCAGCAGTGAAGCGGGGGTTTCGGCACAGAGCTTATTTTTGCTGCGCTGCTATTTCACAAAAAAAGTGCCCAAAATGCACAGAATAAGCATGTCTAGTGTGTTTTAACTAGAACTGGAGAATGTCAGAAAAGAAAATGAAAGTCAAGAATATTTATACAAGATTTACCTTGCTTTTAATTATTCAGTTTGGCTGAAAGTATGGTGTATTATAAAAAAAACTACAGTAAATGAGCCAGAAAATATGATATAAACTCTTTTAGTTAACTATGTAATAGGCTACACAGACATTTAGCCTATATAGGCTCTAGCACTACCCAAATCAAACCTGAGTTTGCGGGTATCTATAGTTTATCTTCCGGAGCTGCTTTCTTGGTTGTATGCCGTTTACCATTTACATGCAGATGTTGTACACACCCCATGATAAACTTTCGAGACTATTAAGTATACCAACTTCTAAAAACAAATATAGTGGTCTTAGTAAAGAAATGCTGAGTCGCAGCTGTAGACAGTTCCAGTGTAAACACTCGCGCAGCTGCAGTGACCAATATTACCAAAATACTACCAACTGTATATTTTTGATGACTGTGGTGGCTCATCCCAACTTACTTGTTATTTATACTAACTTTATTTTTATTTAATATACCTTATAATACTGTATATACCATATAATACTGTTTATTCATCAGTGTTAGTGATATTCTATGGGGAACTGTGCGTACGATGGCCGAACCAGCTGAGAACCAAAGTGTGCAGAGAATATATTTTAGTCTAACGGACACTCACTCCGCACACACTGTCTTTCCCGCCGACGTATGGGCCGACACAAGCACAGACTGGTTGTTATCGATGCACAGGATGGCCTCACGCTGGAAAGGGTCGAGTAAGAAGGGGTACTCCTGCATGAGGGAAAGCAAACCATGTTCAAACAAAGGCAAAGCATTGATGTTGTCATGGGATGTTCAATGAAGTTCAATTCACCTTAGCAGCTTTTCCAACACGTGGTTTCAGCGGAGTGTATTCCTCACTGGCAGGAAGAACCACCTGAGAAAGGAAGATGGGGTCACCGCATGATCATTCCACAGAGAGATGTTTATTTCTACATGTGTTTGTGTGTTTACCTCATGAGTGCAGCCCTCCACTGTCTCCACCTGCTCCGCTTTCACTTTAGGCATGAGCTCTGACAGACTGAAGGATGACACAGATGGAGAGAATTACTAGAGGTCAAGAGTGCATTTCACTCATAGGTATAACCAAGGTTGCAAAACGAATAATCAGCCCAATAATAGTTTAAATGAATAATATGAATTGCTATTTCATTAAATGGTAACACGTTGCAATAAGGTCTCATTTGTTACCATTAGCATGTACATTGTACATGTATTAACTAACATGAACTAACAATGAGCAATACATTTGTTACAGAATTTGTAATTTTTTGTTAACATTAGTTAATAAAAATCCAGCTGTTCATGTTAGTTCACATTGCATTAATGTTGACAAATACAACTTTTGATTTTAATAATCTATTAGTAAGTATGTTGAAATGAACAATAAAGATTAATGTCATATACACCTAGGATAACTTGAGGGTGAGTAAATGATGGGCTAATTTTCATTGTTTGGTGATCTATCCCTTTAATACCCAGGATTAATTGTTAAACTCGGGTAAATTATGAGGAATGTGAAGCAAGATAACCCGGGGTTTGCAATGACCCAGTTCAAAGCCCGTATGAAGCATTTCAGAAGTAGTACACAAACGGTACATCAAGTACACCAATCTTACTTGATCTCCTCAGCTGATACAGTTTCCAGCTTTTGTCTTTTCCCAAGCACCACCTCGTCTGGAGCGTCATTTTCTTCATCTCTTTTGCGGACCGCTGCTGAATCGCCCTGCGGTTTGTCGGCTTTATTGAGCGTCTTCCTATTAAATGTAAAGACAACAAAGAGTCACTCAACAGTCATCTACTGCTTATCTGTACAGATTACTCAACTAAGATAAAATGGCTGGTAGGATATTCTTGCTGGTCTCCAGGGTACTGCTAAAGCATTTTCAAGTAACAGTTATAATCTGGGTGGTTGCTGTTGTGTAGCATAGGGGGTGTATTGTGTGTCCAAGGAGACAGACAGTCAGTCAGTCAGTCAGTCAGTCATATAGACTAACGCTAGGTATTTTAAGTGTCTATCAATGGCGCGTCACATGTGTTCAGCAAGACCAGACAAATACTACAATATCAATTGGTTAGTCCTGCAAAACAAACATAAATCCCGCACGTTTACATACCCTGACTGAGCTGCGAACTTTGGAGTTTCTTTTTTGCTGGAACCGGCCTGTTCTTCATCAAACACGCTGAACAAATCGTCTCCAAAGGCGTCCGCCATGACTTCAAACCCAACAGACACAAATCCCAAAGACCTCGTGCCGGAAATGACATACGCCGCGTCGAACGTGTGAAGTGATCAACGAAAATAGACAGACAAACAAAATGCTGCTCTTTAAAATAACAAATTCCAGAATATATTGTAATTCAATCAAGGAATTTTACATAATTTCAGTTTGTTATTTAATAACTTTTATTTTATTTTAACTTTTAAAGAGATTTTAATTCTCTCTCTCTCTCTCTCTCTCTCTCTCTCTCTCTCTCTCTCTCTCTCTCTCTCTCTCTCTCTCTCTCTCTCTCTCTCTCTCTCTCTCTCTCTCTCTCTCTCTCTCTCTCTCTCTCTCTCTCTCTCTCTCTCTCTCTCTCTCTCTCTCTCTCTCTCTCTCTCTCTCTCTCTGGAGGGCCTGAATAAATAAATATTTAGAATATAAAGTGTTCTAAGGTTTCCGCTGAACTTTTATTTTGAAAGAAGCTTCTATAGTTTCAGCCTTCATAGACTCTCACAGAGTTGGCTTAGCTGGCTGTCAGGACAGTCTTTTTGAGCATTTTGCAGCTATAAAATGTGTGTTTATAGAAATGTCCGTCGCTTTGTGTACTGATCAGTAACAGACACTTGAACTGGTTATTTTCGCGATGGGTGGGAAGAAGAAGAAGTCGGCAGCGGCTCCCGCGAGTGTGCAGCCGGTTCATGCTGTTGCTGTGAACGCGACCAATGCAGCATCTGAACCCACGGGCAAAAAACACCAGCAGAGACCAAATCACGAGAAATCAGCCTCGAAGGAAAACAAACCCAGAGGTCAGACGTCCTTTTAAAAGCTGCATTGCTTCTAATGTGTGAGGTGACATTCACAAGCATTATGTAGTTAGATATGACAATATATGAATAAACATTTTTATGACATGTATACCTATTTGAATGCAGATGCACAGTGTAATGTAATAATCAATGAGAGTTATTATCTAGTAAGTGTTGCATTGTTTCACTGATTCACGTGATGTTCAGAGCTAGTGCAATGACAGTTTGTCTGCAAATTACTTTAATATTTGTTATTTTCTTGTAGCTCCCAAAACATATGGTCTTAACACTAATGCACAGACGGACACAAGCAGTGTGGCTGATAAATCAATCCTGAAGGTATTTTCTATTTCAAAATAAATGCTGTTCTTTTGAACTTTCTATTTATCAAAGAATCCTGAAAAAAACATCACAGTTTCCACAAAAATATGAAGCATATAAGAGTAATATCTGAAGGATCATGTGATACTGAAGATTAGAGTAATGATGTTGAAATAAATTGCATTTTAAAATACATTATAAAGAACAGTTGTTTAAGTTGAAATAATATTTCATAGTACTGTTTTTACTGTATTTTAAATCAAATAAATGTAGCTTTGGGTGAGCATAAGCATAAAAAAATCTTACCAACCCCAAACTTTTGAAAGTTATTGTACACATCAATGTCTGTTATTGTTATTATCAATATCTGTTTTTGTGCATGTCTCGAAGGTTGTTATCCATCCAGAACTAGAAAGGAAGGTGATCAATTTGATCAATGATTACAGGCAAGAAAATGCTGATAAAGGACCAATATCTGGAAGAATAACCTCCAAAAAGTTGCTGGTAATTCTTGCCCTTTTTTTTCTTTAATTGCAAAAAATGAAGAATATTATTTATTATCTAAGAATTTTTAAAGAACATCATCTATCAAATATTGCGTGTCAGGATTTGTACACAGCCTTGCAGAGGTTCCGGTTTAAGACGGAGCACATCGAGGAGGCCATGAAGAGCAGCGTGCTGTATGGAGGAGATCTGCACTCAGCGCTCGACTGGCTCTGTCTGAATCTCAGAGACGGTAAAATCTTCAGATTGCAGTCATAAACCTAATAAACTTATTTTCTGCTCCTCAAACCTAAACCCTTGTTTTGCTTTTTCATGAATAAAGATGAGCTACCGGAGGGATTCAGCCAAAAGATGCAAGATGAGAAACAGAAGACTCGTCCTAAGTATCAGCCTCCTAAAGAGGACAAGAAGCAGCTGGTGACGAAAGAAGCCCCCAAAGAGGAGGAGAAACCTAAGGCAAAGGTGTGTTAACGTTTTTTTTTTGAGTTCCCCTATTATGCTATTTTAAAGGTTCCTAATTTTTTAGGTATCCTACAATAGGTTTACATGCATCCATGGTCAAAAAATCACTTTAATCTTCTTATAATATACATTGCAGCATCAGCTCTTTTCTCACAGTGTCTGAAACGGTTCGATAAAGTATTCAGTCTTTCTAAAACCCTCTTTTCTTTAGATGGCCCAGTCTGTTGTGATTGGTCTACTTTGCTCTCATTGGTCAGATTAGGGCAGTATTGTAGTACCGCGCTACTGACAAGCCAACCTGCGATATTCGCGTGTTTTCTTTTTTCACAAGGCAATACCCTTCTTGTATTGAACTTCGTGCATGTGTATTGAATGTTAAATAAGTTAATAATGATAACAAGACTGTTTATCATGGTGATTTGTACAGAGGCTTCATGGATTTGCACTTAAGCCTTAACAGACAGTGAATGAGAGAGATCGATTGAGCGTGTGCGATTACCTGCGTCTGTCTTTGAGGTCAAGTCATTTACATTCATGAAAAGGTTGCAGTGTCCAAGGAAAGCGAAATATTTGTCGTATCATCCTTTTAACGTTTTAGGGTATTTACCATGAATGGCATCAGCGTCAGTGCTGGTCAGCGTTTCACAGCACTCTTATTGGTCAGATGGCCCAGTCTTTTGTGATTGGTCTACTCTTCCCTTTATTGGTCAGATGGCCCAGTCTGTTGTGATTGGTCTACTCTTCTCTGATTGGCCAGATGGCCCAGTCTGTTGTGATTGGTCTACTCTTCTCTGATTGGTCAGATGACCCAGTCTGTTTTGATTGGTCTACTCTTCTCTGATTGGTCAGATGACCCAATCTGTTGTGATTGGTCTACTCTGCTCTTATTAGTCAGATGACCCAGTCTGTTGTGATTGGTCTATTCTGTTCTTATTGGTCAGATGGCCCAGTCTGTTGTGATTGGTCTACTCTGCTCTGATTGGTCAGATGACCCAGTCTGTTGTGATTGGTCTACTCTTCCCTTTATTGGTCAGATGACCCAGTCTGTTGTGATTGGTCTACTCTTCTCTGATTGGTCAGATGGCCCAGTCTGTTGTGATTGGTCTACTCTTCTCTGATTGGTCAGATGACCCAGTCTGTTGTGATTGGTCTACTCTTCTCTGATTGGTCAGATGACCCAGTCTGTTTTGATTGGTCTACTCTTCTCTGATTGGTCAGATGACCCAATCTTTTGTGATTAGTCTACTCTGCTCTTATTGGTCAGATGACCCAGTCTGTTGTGATTGGTCTACTCTTCTCCGATTGGTCAGATGACCCAGTCTGTTGTGATTGGTCTACTCTGCTCTTATTGGTCAGATGACCCAATCTGTTGTGATTAGTCTATTCTGCTCTTATTGGTCAGATGACCCAGTCTGTTGTGATTGGTCTACTCTTCTCTGATTGGTCAGATGACCCAGTCTGTTGTGATTGGTCTACTCTTCTCTGATTGGCCAGATGGCCCAGTCTGTTTTGATTGGTCTACTCTTCTCTGATTGGTCAGATGACCCAATCTGTTGTGATTGGTCTACTCTGCTCTTATTGGTCAGATGACCCAGTCTGTTGTGATTGGTCTACTCTTCTCTGATTGGTCAGATGACCCAGTCTGTTTTGATTGGTCTACTCTTCTCTGATTGGTCAGATGACCCAATCTGTTGTGATTAGTCTACTCTGCTCTTATTGGTCAGATGGCCCAGTCTGTTGTGATTGGTCTACTCTTCTCTGATTGGCCAGATGGCCCAGTCTGTTGTGATTGGTCTACTCTTCTCTGATTGGCCAGATGGCCCAGTCTGTTGTGATTGGTCTACTCTTCTCTGATTGGTCAAATGACCCGGTCTGTTTTGATTGGTCTACTCTTCTCTGATTGGTCAGATGACCCAATCTGTTGTGATTGGTCTACTCTGGTCTTATTGGTCAGATGACCCAGTCTGTTGTGATTGGTCTATTCTGCTCTTATTGGTCAGATGACCCAGTCTGTTCTGATTGGTCTACTCTGCTCTGATTGGTCAGATGACCCAGTCTGTGGTGATTGGTCTACTCTTCTCTGATTGGTCAGATGACCCAGTCTGTTGTGATTGGTCTACTCTGCTCTTATTGGTCAGATGACCCAGTCTGTTGTGATTGGTCTACTCTTCTCTGATTGGTCAGATGACCCAGTCTGTTTTGATTGGTCTACTCTTCTCTGATTGGTCAGATGACCCAATCTGTTGTGATTGGTCTACTCTGCTCTTATTGGTCAGATGACCCAGTCTGTTGTGATTGGTCTATTCTGCTCTTATTGGTCAGATGACCCAGTCTGTTGTGATTGGTCTACTGTTCTCTGATTGGTCAGATGACCCAGTCTGTTGTGATTGGTCTACTCTGCTCTGATTGGTCAGATGGTCCAGTCTGTTGTGATTGGTCTACTCTTCTCTGATTGGTCAGATGGCCCAGTCTGTTGTGATTAATCTACTCTGCTCTGATTGGTCAGATGGTCCAGTCTGTTGTGATTAATCTACTCTGCTCTGATTGGTCTGATGGCTCAGTCTGTTGTGATTGGTCTACTCTGCTCTGATTGGTCAGATGGTCCAGTCTGTTGTGATTGGTCTACTCTTCTCTGATTGGTCAGATGGCCCAGTCTGTTGTGATTAATCTACTCTGCTCTGATTGGTCTGATGGCTCAGTCTGTTGTGATTAGTTGACCGCTTACATTTTCTTGTCAGAAACAAAAAGGCCATTACTATATCAAAATATTTCTTCCTCAGCACTTGACACACAGTGATATGAACAATAACGATGGCGTCGGTTTTACCGTATCAATCCTCATTGTTTGTAAGCGCATGCAAAGTGGATGCAGATGTCGCCAAACAAACAAACTCTTCCAGGCCTCACCTACAAATCAAAGAGTCAAAGTAGACGTTGCTCAAGGGCAGCCAATGAAGACTCCAGACTAGAGGTATTATGCAAATTTGTTACAAACCTACTTAGTTTCGTGCAGGAAGTAAGACTGGAATTACTGATGGCTTGTTTCAGACAGTTCAGAATCGCTGCTTTTCAATTTCCATTACTCCATTCATCATTCACTTTGATCGTTGAAACTGTGCAGACATTTTACATTCACAAACAGCTCCGTTACACACTACATGAAATGTAATATCTGAAAAAGCATAATAGGGGCACTTTAATCTTTTATGAGAAAAAGTTCAAAAACATTTTTTTTGATGTCAAGAGTCCTGTAAAAGACGGTGGTGGCAGTATGAAGGAGTGGATTCTGCGCTATGCTGAACAATCTGAAGATCAGAGCAGTGAAGAAGATGAAATCACGGACACGAGTGTTTATAACCCTGAGTTGGAGGAGAAGTTTGATCCTGTGAGTTTTACTGAGTCTAGTTTCTATAATATGGCGGTATTATGCCTGCAGCTTCCCATAAAATCCCATGTTCTTCCTGCAGAATGACAGATACCTGCTGCTGAGCGCTCAGCTTTATGATGCCAAGGACATGGCCACAGGATCGAAAGCCAAGAAGGACAAAGCAGGGCAGAGGACAGCACAAGATCGCATCAGAGTCATCCAGCAAGGTCTCAGTGCCGGCAGTGTCCGCTACTTTAGAGTATTTAATCGTATAGAATGGGAGGAAGGGTTACTATGAATTTGTTTCTTAATAGTGTTTGTTTACATTACAGAAATGAAGTCTTTGGAGTGTCATCCAATGTTTAATTCAGCTATCAAGGTTAAAGACGCTCCTAAAGAGGAAAAGAAGCCAGTTACACTCACTGATGGAAAGGAGGAACTCAACTTCAGCCTCTTTGAGCAAGCAGACGCACCACCAGCAGAAAAAAGTTAGAGAATTTATTTATTTATTTTGTTTTATGCATATTTTATTTAGTTTGTCAGTTTTATTTTTGTTTTGTGGTGGCTTTTTTTGTACTTTATATTGTTGTTATTTTATTGTATGTTATTGTATTCTGTTTAGTCTATATCGTTTTATTTTATGCTATGTTGATATTTTGTTTTTGTTTGTTTTTTTGTTATTTTTCATGATTTTTGTTTTGTTGTTTTACATTTTATTTTATTTATTTTATTGTATTTGTCATTTTTATTTTAAATTTTCATCTTTTTATTTTTCATTTATGCTATTGCTTCATTCAGTTTATCTTGTGATATTTTATTTCATGCTGTTCTATGTTAGAACTGTTCTATATATTTTAATTTATTTTATTGTGTTTCTTTATACTGTTGCTATTTCTGTTTGTTATTGAATGCTCATATGCTGTTTATTTTTTTGTTTTATTTTATACTGTTTAATTGTTTTCTTTCTTGTTTAATTTTTGTTGTTTTACATTATTTTGTCATTTTATGTTTGTTATGCCATTATTTATAAATGTATCTTTTATTTTAAATTAATCCTGGTATTTCATTGTTTTGTTTTATGCTATTTCATAATGTTAATTGTTTATTTTATTTAATTTTAATTTTTATTTTTATTTTATATAACAATTGTTTTGTGTTGTTTTGTTTTATGCTATGATGACAAAAATTAAATTAAATTAAATTAATTTTATTCAATGCTTGTGCTTATGATTCGGTAATGCCTAGGTTCATTGCCAGATATTATTGTCTTTTTTTTGCATCTCTGATTTTTTTTTTGTCTGATTTGTCATTGTTGATGCCCTAGCGGAGAAAAAGCAGAAGGAGCCCAAAGACATCCGGAACTTTGACTACACCTCACGGAGCTGGACTGGCAAGTCTCCTAAACAGTTTTTGATTGATTGGTGCAGGAAAAACCTCCCGAAGAGCCCTCCACCATCCTTCGACAAAGTTGCTGTCGGGAGATATTGGAAATGCAAGTATGTTGTGTTAAAATTGCATCTTTGATTCTGACTGCGTACTGAATGCAGATTTGACTGTCTGGTTATTTGTCCTTGATGTCAGAGTGCGCATTCATAGGCCTAATGACGTTTTGGAGGTGTGTCCCACTATCCTGACTGAAGACGGCATGCAAGCCCATCACTTAGGAGCCACGCTTGCCCTTTATAAACTAGTCAAAGGACAGGTGAGTTTCAGAACGGCTCACATATTTGGCAGATATATGCTTGCTTTATGTATTTCATTAATTTCATCTTTGATCTCCATTAGTCTGTGCATCAGCTGCTGCCGCCCACCTACCGCGACGTGTGGCTTGAGTGGCGAGATGACGAACAAAAAGAGGAGGAGCAAACCCTCTCTGCCATCAACAAACCACGTGACCAGTTCATCGCACGCCTGCTCACTCGCCTCAAACAGCAGCAGGCCCTCCAACTGCAGTCCGAGCCTCAGGAAAGCCTCCAGGACACTGAACCGGAAGACTCCTGGGAGAACCTGGACGTGCAAGAGGACCACGAGCCCCAGCACGGAGGAGGCCTGATGGTGGAGGAGGCGTCCCGCAGGCTGTTCCTCAAACTGCGAGGCTCTCCTGTGGCGCGCAGGCTGCTGGCTGAGAGGGAGCAGCTGCCTGTTTTCCAGCACCGTGAGAAGGTGCTCGAGGCTCTCCGGCGCCACCGCGTGCTGGTGATCGCTGGGGAAACGGGAAGCGGGAAGAGCACACAGATTCCTCAGTTCATCCTGGAGGAGCTCCTGGCCGCTGGGGAGGCCGCGCAGCCATGCAATGTGGTGGTGACGCAACCCAGAAGGATTTCAGCCACGAGTCTGGCCAGCAGGGTGTCGCAGGAGCTGGGGAGCGAGGACGGACCGGGAGGCAAGGTTAGATCTCTGGAAGATGCTTTATAAAACTGTGTATGTGGAAAAACCTTGCTTTTAATGTTGTTCATCTCTAATACGTTAGGTGGCATGTGATGGGAATCAAATATTTGGGCCAGTAAACTTAAAAGTTAAGTAAGATACTGCCTTTTAAGGCTCAACAATAAGTAGTTTTATGTATTGTCCCTCAGGTGAAAATAATATATATTAAGTATATGTGTATATATTATAAATGTTATATAAATATTTATATAAGTATAAATAATATACATATGAATACATAAGTATACTTTTATTAAATGGGTCAACAATGCTCTTTTTTTTTTGTCCACCAAATTAATGTCTTGTAGTGCAACTAACAGAAAAAACCCCCAAAAAAATCACTCCCCAGAAATATATATTTAAATACAATCATTACATTTGTAAAAAAAAAAAAAAAAAATAACACTGGAAATATCATAGAGAAGGACCCCCCCGCATGACTGTTTGTCAAGGTCAATTTGTCTCTAAAAATATCAGTTAATTTGACTTTTTTTATGTTGTAAGATATCATGTGGTGCGCGCCCCAAAAACTTGATATTCATGATTTAATAGTTTGATATTTGGAAAAAAAAATTTACCATTGAAATAAATAAATAAATATATGTGTGTGTGTATGTGTGTATTTTGATGTATTCAAAGTGTAAGGAAACACCACATGAGTTAAATTAATACTTTTCCTAAAAAGTCATCTAAAAGGTTTTCAAACCCATATCTAAGAACTTGACACTTGCAAAATAAGTCCAAAGAACTCCATTAAAGGTGTCGCATGGGTAGTTGACGGCAGACACCATGGTAACAATATCGTGGAATATTTGCATTACAGAATTCACTGTGTGGATACCAGATCCGTATGGAGAACCGCTCTGGTGACGCCACACGACTGCTGTACTGCACCACTGGAGTTCTGCTGCGCAAACTACAGCAGGACCGGCTCCTCGGCTCCCTCACACACATCATCGTGGACGAGGTCTGGCTCGCATACATCTGGCCATATACCCACACTTAGGGCTGGACCATGTAACCCAAAAATGATGTCTCAATATTTTAGGTTCACGAGCGCAGCGTACAGTCCGATTTCCTCCTCACGATACTGAAAGATGTGGTTCATAAGCGTGCAGATCTGCGTTTGATCTTGATGAGCGCTACAGTCGACTGTCAGAAGTTTGCCAACTACTTCAACCGCTGTCCTGTGGTCACCATACCTGGCAGAACTTTCCCTGTGGAGGCATGATTATATACATCTAAATAAATACTGTATATTCACATAATGATTTGTTTATTTTGAAATAAGTTCCAAATAAAAAAAACTGTGGTGGTAGGTGTTTCACCTGGAGGATATCGTGGAGGAGACGGGATATGTTCTGGAGCAGGACTCAGAGTACAGTCAGAAGTTTGTGGAGGAGGAAGACGAGGTCAGCATCAGTATCGCACAGAAAGGAGGAAAGACTATTCAGCACCAGGTGAGACTGAAAAGAAGAATTTCATTAGTCCAAGATTAATGCTGGGTCCCAATTCGCATATTATTTGTCCTAAATAGGTTTTGAAATTAGAGTTCTTCTGCCTTGCTCCATTACAAGTAACTTAATTTATTACATACAATGAAATATATATTAATTAATCAAATGCAAATTTATGTAGGTGGCATTTTAAAGATGATTAATATCATGAAATGTTTTTAGAAATAACATCTATTGAAACATATAATAGGTAAGTCATACAGATTTTTTCCTTTTTTATTTATTAAAGGGTTAGTTCACCCAAAAATGACAATTCTGTCATTAATTACTCACCCTCATGTCTTTCCAAACACGTAAGACTTTCGTTCATCTTAGGAACACAAATTAATCTTTTTAATGAAATCTGAGATTTCTGTCTCTCCATTCACAGTCTACGCAACTAACACGTTGATGCTTTAAAAAGTTCATAAAGAGATCGTCATGAAGGTATATGATGCCATAAAGAATCGCATGTGCAGGGTAAGATTTGTGAAAGTGTACGTAAGATTACAAGCGTACACATTTTTTGCATGTGCAAGAGAAGATTCGAAAGGTGTAAATCGCCTTTCAAGTGTAAAAAAAAATATTTGCAGCATTTTACTTTTATTCTGTTATTACTGTTCATGTAATAGCTTCACAATACATGAATTACACTTACGAATACAAGTAAAATGCTGCAAATATTTTTTCTTGCGCTTGAAAGGCGATTTACACCTTTACAAATCTTCTCTTGCACATGCACATTTTATTTACGCTTGTTATCTTATGTACACTTTCACAAATCTTACCCCCCGCGCATGCGATTCTTTATGGCATCATATTACCTTCATACCGATCTCTTTATGAACAAACTAATCCTTATGAATTGAGTGCTTTGGTTAAAATTTCCTGAGGAGACTCGATCCCTTTATATGATGAACCGATTGAATTTAGTTTTCTATTCACACATAAACATTGATCAGCGAACGTAAACGGAAGCTCAACCGATCCTGCTTGACGCACGAGAATGAACCTCATTGGTTTGAACTGAATGGTACATGACCCGGTCCATTATTTTCTTATGTTAGTCAGCATGCGTAGGGCTATTCTGTGGCGTGTCATTGCAGGCATATATTATTTTGTAAATGTTTGTTCTTCTATTCTCTTCAGGAGCTGATTGTGAGGGACTCGGGTTCAGGCTGGGATCTGGGCCCTGAGCTGGATCACTTCAGTAGCCGGACACGACACGTCCTGCAGTACATGAATCCCAATAAGATAAATATGGATCTGATATTAGACCTGCTGGCGTACCTTGGTAAGATAACAACACATATACTGTATACACAGTCAGTAGTTATAGTGAATGAACATGCACTTTATTAGAATGCATACTTTATTATTAGTAGTGTTTGCTAATGGAAGCAACACCTGCAGTTTCCTCAAAGACTGTACAAATCTACTCGTTAAAGTTTTTATGAATAAATGTAGTACCTCTGGTTCTTTTCCTTAGATAAATCACCTCAGTTTCGTGATGTGGATGGTGCGGTTCTGGTCTTCCTCCCAGGCCTGGCTCATATTCAACAGCTGCATGATCTACTGACCACCGACAAGAGGTTCAGCTCAAAGAACCGGTAAATCCAGCCTAACTTTGGGGCTTCATAGAGACAGGAGCTAAACAGAGCATTACTGACAGACTGAGAAGAGAGGTGCTGCAACAATGTCAAATATGGGAAAAATTATGTTTTTTGAACATTCAAGCATGAAAACCTGTTCTAGTACAGCCCAAAAACAAAATCAAGACTTTACAAAGGGGCATAAAATGGCCTCTTTAAATTTTTGTTGTGTACCATTCAAAAGTTTGTACTAATTTTGTTTTTAAAAAAATGTTTTTTGTGTTAAGCCTCTTTTTGTCAATAAAGCCGCATTTATTTGATCAAAGTACAGTAATAACAGTAATTTTGTGAAATATTATTACAATTTAAAATAACTGTTTTCTTTTTTTATATATTTAAAAATCAAAGCTGAATTTTCAGCATCATTACTCCAGTTTCCAGTGTCACATGATCCTTCAGAAATCACTTTAATATGCTAATATAAAGACCTTGCATTACATTTTCTGGGAAATAAAGCATTCTTGCCATGCTCCATATCAAGTAACTCAATTTATTAAATACAATGAAATATAGAATGATTAAATACAAATTTCTGTAGATGGCATTTGTTCTCAAATGTTATTTTATTTATTTTGTAATATGTTTATGTTGTGTTTGTTGACATATAGATACAAGCTGGTCGCCCTCCACTCCTCACTGTCGTCTCAGGACCAGTCTTCTGCATTCACAGTGCCCCCTCCTGGAGTGAGAAAGGTACGTTCAGAAGAGCATATTATATATACATAGTTTTCACATGACAGCTCAGCCTTATAAAAACACCCACCTGCAGGGCAAAACAAGGATTTCCTCCATTTAAAGCAGTTACACATTAATTGTTGTTCAAAGAAACATTGAAGCATTTAGCATTAGTGATCGAAATGGTGCAGTACATGGATCACAAGTGCCCAAAACGGTTTCCTCTTTTAAGCTGCAGTTCTTTGGACGTTTTGCACTCCAGGTCTCATGACTGAAAGCTATGAATTACTATTTCTGCAGTACATGGTATGTATACATCACCTTCATTTCTCTTTAAGATCGTTCTGTCCACAAACATCGCTGAGACTGGCGTCACCATTCCTGATGTGGTCTTTGTCATTGACACAGGAAAAACAAAAGAAAATCGGTGAGACAGGGCAGAAAATATCTGATATTAACGGTCTATGATGGAATGGTTTTATATGTTAGCGGCTGTCTTCTGTTTCAGGTATCATGAAAGCAGCCAGATGAGCTCTCTGGTGGAGACGTTTGTGAGTAAAGCCAGCGCCCTCCAGAGGCAGGGGAGGGCAGGACGTGTTCGAGAGGGCTACTGTTTCCGCCTTTATCCCAAATTCAGGTACAATGAAAGACTTTTCTTCTGGATTGTGACGAATATGTGAGTGAAACAGGTTCTGGGACAAGAACAAATGTAGGGCGGGACTTGATTTTGTCTATAGGGAATTGCATTTTGGTGGAGAGAAACCTGAAAGAGTGCAAAAACAGCTTCACATTATTCAATACTTGAAACCAAAGACTCAAAACGGTAAAACTAATATTATAAAATGAATAGGTCTAATTTTTACATACCGTCAATATGTACATTTTATATATATAATATATATATATACACGTCATTCTCATGTTCTTTGTTTTTCCCACAACAGATTTGAGAGCTTCATTGCCTACTCCATCCCTGAGATTCTCAGAGTGCCGTTGGAGGAGCTTTGCCTTCATATTATGTTAAGTACCATGCTTTTCTCTTTAATCTACTCTACCATTCAAAAGTTTGTTTTCGGGAAGATACTTTAATGTTTTGGAAAGAAAACATATTTTATGCTTGCCAAAGCTGCTTTTATTTACTCAAGAATACAGTAAAGCTACATTATTGTGAAATATTACTACTATCTAAAATGACTGTTTTCTAAAATATATTTTGAAATGCAATTTATTCCTGTGATCAAAGGTGAATGTTCAGCATTATTACTCCAGTCTTCAGTGTCACATGATCCTTCAGAAATCAGCCGAACATGCTGATTTAATGCTCAAGACACGATTTGGTTACACTTTATTTTGATGCTCCCCTTTAGACATCCTGTTGACTATAAGTAATGTTGCACCTCTGTTGTAACACTCATTAGAGTATTAGTGGAGTATTAATAGACTGTAAGGGTTCGGGTTAGTAGAAGTTGACATGTAGTTGCAAAGTAAAAGTAATAGAATATCTAAAGTGGACCATCAAAATAAAGAGTTAGCAGATATTAAGCAGACAGTCTATTAATACTCTAATGACTGGTAGTTGACATGTAGTTGCAAAGTTACTGAAGTGGATCATGGAAATAAAGTTACCAACCTTTCTTATTATTATCAGTGTTGACGACAGTTGTGCTCCTTAATACTTTTTGTGGAAACAGAGATACATTTTGGGATTGTGTTTCAAAATACTCTTACCCCAAACTTTTAAAAGCATAAAGCAGCTTTTTGCATGAATAACCCTGAATTCTGTTTCTGTGCGCGTTAACAGAAGTGTGATTATGGCTCTCCAGAGGATTTCCTGTGTCGAGCTCTCGATGCTCCTCAGCCGCAGGCCGTGTGTAACGCTGTCAGTCTTCTGAGGAAGATCAGCGCCTGTCAGCAAGATAGCCACACCCTAACACCGCTCGGCCATCACTTGGCTGCACTTCCTGTCAATGTCAAGATTGGCAAAATGCTCATCTTTGGTGCCATCTTTGGCTGCCTGGAACCCATTGTGAGCGTTTTTTCTTCATGTTATTAATTTCCAACAAACAAACAAAAATAGAAAATTCTGTCAAATTCGCTCCAAACCTGTATGACTTTCATTCTTTTGTGGAACTTTAGTGTGCTTTACCTGTTTTTATCCATACAATGAAAGTCGATGGGGTCCAAAACAACTCTGAGAAATTCATAATGTTATATAATGTTATATAATGTTACATACGTTTATTTTTCAGGCCACCATTGCAGCGGCCATGTCTGAGAAGTCCCCGTTTGCTACTCCTATGAGCAGGAAGGAGGAGGCCAACCTGGCTAAAGCTGCTCTAGCAGTCGTAAACTCGGATCACATGACCATCTACAATGCTTACCTTGGGTAATCACTCGTGTTCAACAAAACGGTACTTTGTGGACAAAGAAAGTGAAATCATTGTAATGAAGTTAGTGTTTAATTGACAGGTGGAAGAGTTCACGGGGCGAGGGAACGCGTGCTGAGATGG
This sequence comes from Meda fulgida, assembly GCA_030578275.1. Lineage (NCBI taxonomy): Eukaryota > Metazoa > Chordata > Actinopteri > Cypriniformes > Leuciscidae > Meda > Meda fulgida. The sequence continues at coordinate 4,612,701 of CM060625.1, read as the reverse complement.
CCTACTGCAGGAGACACTTCCTGAATCGCACCGCCCTCATGACGATTGAGGTGACGTCCTCTTACAGCTGCTAACACACTTGCTGATTCATGATAATCTAACAAATGTACCTCTGATCTGCTAGAACTTGCAATGGTTGATCTGCGTGTGCAAAATAGGGTAAAAACCGGAATTTTTATTCAGAACAACAGTCTGTCATTAGTCTTTAGTCTGCCACAAAAAAGCGGCGTGTTGGGGTTCCAGTACACCAGCCATGTCAACGAAATGGAATGAATGAAAACGAGCTGATCAATGCTATAAATTTGTGCCTACGGTATCTTTGTAGAACTTCAGAAAAAGAAACAAAAAGATGTTGCAGCCAATGAGCAGCCGGCGGGGGCTGGACGAGTCAACCTCCACAGACCGTTTTTAATGTTTTATCAGACAATAACTACTCAAGATTCTTCCAAATTCTTCGGGACGTCTGGTCACCCTATGTAATACGCATGCGTCACCATTTTCACAAATTCACATTTTTGTTGTTTATTTGGAGGTGATCCGTTTTCAGACCCTCAAGAGAGACAATGTCATTTCCACTTTCTGAATTTTTTTTCCAGCTTATAAAAACATTGACAGCCAATCAGAATCCATCCTGCTTTAAAAAGTTTGAGCATTTAAAGCGGCAGACAAAAAAAATGCAGCACACGCTTGGAATGAACCGAATGACACCGTCTGTTGGTGTGGACGCTCACGCTAATATAGTCTTTGATATAGTTTTCTTTATAAAGTAGTTAGTTATAGTTATCGGTCTTGTTGTGAACAAGCTATTTTTAAACAATATCAAAAGTTGACACTTTTTTGGTCTACAGGGGCCAGGAGTCCCTGTGTGTGATTATTATTTCCTGTTTTGTGGTTTTCAGTCACATGATAGCAAAATGGCTTCCTGCATGTTGGGTACACCACACTTTTTTGTTGTTTTTCATTTGTTGCAAGACGTTTTTTCAAATACTAATAATATTTTAAAAAATATATACTTTTTCAGAATGCCTAGATAGTTCCACCTCCTTGTCTTGTCTTTTTTATTTATTTACTTTAAGGCCCTGTTGGCATTAAGATTTGTGTTGGCGTAACTGTTTTGGTCCATCAGATCACAAGTAGATGACGCCAAATACATGTATAAACAGGGTCTAAAACGTTTTGAGCTTGTCCTTTTTTGATCACTTCCAGAGGTAGTCGAAAACACATTAGACAGGATTGCTTTTGTTGAATAATCGCTCATGAGGTCGAATGTGTTCGAACGGCCACCAAAGCTGATGCTCTCCGTATGTTTGTCCCATCATCTCCAGGCGCGTTCATATGTAATTCCGTAAGCTTATTTTTTTTCATTAGATCGATAGATCAGAAAAAAAACATACATTTACCCACCCATAGACCCTCCCCTCGAATAAATCAGGACAGAAGTGGTTGAAAGTGGACAAAAGAGACGGATTAAAACGCTAGGTGTAAACGGGTCTCCCTCGTCTAGTGATCAGATCGACCAAAACGCATTTTAATACCAGGTGTAAACAGGGCCTCTGTGACAAAAATTTAAGTCACAAAAATATAAAAAAGCATGGAATGAATTTATAAATTCAGAACTTGAGGTGTATTTAACTAAATGTATGATTTTTGAGTGTGTTTTAGAATAACTAGAGGCATTACATTAAACTGACTTTTTTAGTGTTGGACTTCCTCCTCAGGATGTGAAGAAGGAGCTCATTAGGATGGTGGAGCAGGCCGGTTTCACAGCCTCCAAACCCAGCCGGACTCCTCGCTCTCGGTCCAGCGCCGAACCCAAAGCCCTCGGCTCGCTCTCCAAGCAGGACGTCTCAGTTCTCAAGGCCGTGCTGACGGCGGGTCTGTATGACAGCGTGGGCCGGATCCTCTACACCCCCTCTGTGGACGTTCAGGATCGGGTGGTGTGTGTGGTCGAGACTGCTCAGGGGAAGGCCCATGTTCACCCCTCCTCCGTCAACCGCTTCCTACAGACCCACGGTTGGCTGCTCTTCCAGGAAAAGGTGTGTTGGGCTAGTAGCTTTATTATATGATTGTGGCATTTTGTGTGTTTTTCTTTGATGAATAGAAAGTCCAAAAGAAAAGCATTTATTTGGGAAAAAAAACTTTTGTAACATTATAAATGAATAAAAACATAAATTTCCCCCAAAAAAATCTTAGACCACAAACTTTTGTACAAAGTAGACATGAATTCACCTCTTCTATGATGGACATGTTTTTAATTTCTGTATTAAAATTAATTTTAATCATTTTGACAAGGTTTTCTTTTCAAACATTTCCTTTCTTTTAAGTTTTTTGGCCTTATATTCTATTATTAGAAAAATATTTTATTAAAATTATGTAATTAGATTATTATACAGGTCCTTCTCAAAAAATTAGCATATTGTGATAGTTCATTATTTTCAATAATGTAATGATAAAAATTAAACTTTCATATGTTTTAGATTCATTGCACACCAACTGAAATATTTCAGGTCTTTTATTGTTTTAATACTGATGATTTTGGCATACAGCTCATGAAAACCCAAAATTCCTGTCTCAAAAAATTAGCATATCATGAAAAGGTTCTCTAAACGAGCTATTAACCTAATCATCTGAATCAACTAATTAACTCTAAACACCTGCAAAAGATTCCTGAGGCTTTTAAAAACTCCCAGCCTGTTTCATTACTCAAAACCACAATCATGGGTAAGACTGCCGACCTGACTGCTGTCCAGAAGGCCATCATTGACACCCTCAAGCAAGAGGGTAAGACACAGAAAGACATTTCTGAACAAATAGGCTGTTCCCAGAGTGCTGTATCAAGGCACCTCAGTGGGAAGTCTGTGGGAAGGAAAAAGTGTGGCAAAAAACGCTGCACAACGAGAAGAGGTGACCGGACCCTGAGGAAGATTGTGGAGAAGGACCGATTCCAGACCTTGGGGGACCTGCGGAAGCAGTGGACTGAGTCTGGAGTAGAAACATCCAGAGCCACCGTGCACAGGCGTGTGCAGGAAATGGGCTACAGGTGCCGCATTCCCCAGGTCAAGCCACTTTTGAACCAGAAACAGCGGCAGAAGCGCCTGACCTGGGCTACAGAGAAGCAGCTCTGGACTGTTGCTCAGTGGTTGCATGTCATTCGGAAATCAAGGTGCCAGAGTCTGGAGGAAGACTGGGGAGAAGGAAATGCCAAAATGCCTGAAGTCCAGTGTCAAGTACCCACAGTCAGTGATGGTCTGGGGTGCCATGTCAGCTGCTGGTGTTGGTCCACTGTGTTTTATCAAGGGCAGGGTCAATGCAGCGAGCTATCAGGAGATTTTGGAGCACTTCATGCTTCCACCTGCTGAAAAGCTTTATGGAGATGAAGATTTCATTTTTCAGCACGACCTGGCACCTGCTCACAGTGCCAAAACCACTGGTAAATGGTTTACTGACCATGGTATTACTGTGCTCAATTGGCCTGCCAACTCTCCTGACCTGAACCCCATAGAGAATCTGTGGGATATTGTGAAGAGAAAGTTGAGAGACGCAAGACCCAACACTCTGGATGAGCTTAAGGCTGCTATCGAAGCATCCTGGGCCTCCATAACACCTCAGCAGTGCCACAGGCTGATTGCCTCCATGCCACGCCGCATTGAAGCAGTCATTTCTGCAAAAGGATTCCCGACCAAGTATCGAGTGCATAACTGAACATAATTATTTGAAGGTTGGCTTTTTTTGTATTAAAAACGCTTCTTTTATTGGTCGGATGAAATATGCTAATTTTTTGAGACAGGAATTTGGGGTTTTCATGAGCTGTATGCCAAAATCATCAGTATTAAAACAATAAAAGACCTGAAATATTTCAGTTTGTGTGCAATGAATCTAAAATATATGAAAGTTTAATTTTTATCATTACATTATGGAAAATAATGAACTTTATCACAATATGCTAATTTTTTTAGAAGGACCTGTATTATATTTTAATAAAATTGCTTATTAATATTTGCAGAAACGTCCTCAAAATAATGTGGTGCGACCAACATGCTGGAAAAAAACATAATTATTTTCTAACAAGATGGTGCGGCGACTCAAAAACAATTATATGTATGGATTTAATAAAGATGTAATAAATCCTTTTACCTTGAAATTTTTTTTTGAAAACATTCTGGTTATGGTTTAAAACCATATGAAACCAACATACGTACAAATAGTACATTTCAAAGAACTTTTCACCTGCTTTTACTTTCTTTTTAAATGACTTTTCCTTTTTATTATTATGGACACTCTTATATGTCATTGACCCTTATCATATGTACATTTGTGTATTATCTATTATCACTATTTTCTCATTTTGCCTACAGGTGAAATACTCTAAGGTGTTTCTAAGAGACACTACACTGATCTGTCCTTTATCATTGCTGCTGTTTGGAGGTGATATTGATGTGCAACACAGGGAGAGGCTCATCTCTCTGGATGGATGGATCTACTTCCAGGTCAGGGAAAGGTTTTGCATGCATGTTCTGCTTCATTGGTTATCCATGCGTGGCTGGTTACTTGCTTTGCATTGATCACCTCATTGTCAGGAAGCACTAAGGCATCACAAATGGGTTTGTCAAACTATGAGATAACTGTTATCTGTTTCAATTCCCATCAGGCTCCAGTCAGAATTGGCGTGATCTTCAAACACCTTCGCAAGCTGATGGACTCCCTCCTGGAGAGGAAATTGGCCAACCCTAAAATGAATTTGGAAGGTAACTTTAACCATAGATGTAACTGGTTATGAAATGAATGAATCCTCATATTTATAGTCAGTCGGTATATTTATACGTATACCTTTTTGAACAGTCTTTGTGTTGTGAACGCACACATGATGCCGTCTTTCATTTTTATCCTCTTCAGATGAGAAGACTATACAGATCATCACAGAACTGATCAAGTCAGAAAACATGCTCTGAGGAAGTGCCTGTTTTAATCAACCATGAATTGACTATGAATTAAATGTTGACAAACCTCACCGAGGGGTGAGACTGTAAATTATAATGCCAAACTATAAAAATATTTTAAGTCAAACAAAATGTTTGTGGTTTTTTTCAAATCCATTACCATAATAGACTGACAGGGTTTTGTTTTTACTATAAGCCTGTAGGAATCTAGACAAACAATTTTTTGGTGATAATGTTATTGTTTTGTTATTGATAGACGTGAATGCAATATCAAGTTATGTGAAGTTGTTAAGATTCATGTCTCAAGTGTGACCATAGTTATCATAAATAATAGACATTAAAGGTTGACTTGGGTAATGTCACTGACAGTGGACTTTGAGGATGGATCTTTCCAAAATAAAATGATATCATTCAAAAGAAAAAAGGGTGGTGCCCCTAAAGGGACATGGTGGTGGGATAAAAATAGGAGATGGGAAGAAAAATAATAAGTCAATGCTTCTGCATTCTCTTGCAAACTTCGCGTTCGCTAGCAAAACCTTTGCATTCTCGCAAAACTTTGTGTTAGTTTGCAAAACATTTTGCGTTCCCCTGAGGAACTTCGTGTTCTCTCGCAAAACTTCTACGTTCCCCTGAGAAACTTTGCGTTCGGTAGCAAAATCTTTACGTTCCCCCGAGAAACTTAGCGTTCGCTAGCAAAATCTTTACGTTCCCCTGAGAAACTTTGCGTTCGCTAGCAAAATCTTTTCGTTCCCCTGAGAGACTTCGTGTTCTCTCGCAAAACCTTTACGTTCCCCTGAGAAACTTTGCGTTCGCTAGCAAATCTTTACGTTCCCCCGAGAAACTTTGCGTTCGCTAGCAAAACCTTTGCGTTCCCCCGAGAAACTTTGCGTTCGCTAGCAAAATCTTTACGTTCCCCCGAGAAACTTTGCGTTCGCTAGCAAAATCTTTGGGTTCCCCTGAGAAACTTTGCGTTCGCTTGCAAAATTTTACGTTACATCGAGAAACTTTGCGTTCGCTAACAAAACCTTTGCGTTCCCCCTTGAAACTTTGCGTTCGCTAGCAAAATCTTTGCGTTCCCCTGAGAGATTTCGTGTTCTCTCGCAAAACCTTTACGTTCCCGAGAAACTTTTCGTTCGCTAGCAAATCTTTACGTTCCCCCGAGAAACTTTGCGTTCGCTAGCAAAACCTTTACGTTCCCCTGAGAAACTTTGCGTTCACTAGCAAAACCTTTGCGTTCACCAGCAAAACCTTTGCGTTCCCCCGAGAAACTTTGCGTTCGCTAGCAAAATCTTTACGTTCCCCCGAGAAACTTTGCGTTCGCTAGCAAAATCTTTGGGTTCCCCTGAGAAACTTTGCGTTCGCTTGCAAAACCTTTGCGTTCCCCCGAGAAACTTTGCGTTCGCTAGCAAAACCTTTGCGTTCCCCCGAGAAACTTTGCGTTCGCTAGCAAAATCTTTACGTTTCCCCGAGAAACTTTGCGTTCGCTAGCAAAATCTTTGCGTTCCCCTGAGAGACTTTGTGTTCTCTCGCAAAACCTTTACGTTCCGCTGAGAAACTTTGCGTTCGCTAGCAAATCTTTACGTTCACCCGAGAAACTTTGCGTTCGCTAGCAAAACCTTTACGTTCCCCCGAGAAACTTTGCGTTTACTAGCAAAACCTTTGCGTTCCCCCGAGAAACTTTGCGTTCCCCCGAGAAACTTTGCGTTCGCTAGCAAAATCTTTCCGTTCCCCCGAGAAACTTTGCGTTCGCTAGCAAAATCTTTGGGTTCCCCTGAGAAACTTTGCGTTCGCTTGCAAAATTTTACGTTCCATCGAGAAACTTTGCGTTCGCTAACAAAACCTTTGCGTTCCCCCGAGAAACTTTGCGTTCCCGAGAAACTTTGCGTTCGCTAGCAAAATCTTTACGTTCCCCCGAGAAACTTTGCGTTCGCTAGCAAAATCTTTACGTTCCCCCGAGAAACTTTGCGTTCGCTAACAAAACCTTTGCGTTCCCCCGAGAAACTTTGCGTTCGCTAAAAAAACCTTTGCGTTCCCCCGAGAAACTTTGCGTTCCCCTGAGAAACTTTGCGTTCGCTAGCAAAATCTTTACGTTCCCCCGAGAAACTTTGCGTTCGCTAGCAAAATTTTTACGTTCCCTCAAGAAACTTTGCGTTCGCTAGCAAAACCTTTGCGTTCCCCTTTAGAAACTTTGCGTTTACTAGCAAAATCTTTGCATTCCCCTGAGAAACTTTGCGTTCGCTAGCAAAATCTTTGCGTTCCCCTGAGAAACTTTGCGTTCGCTAGCAAAATCTTTACGTTCCCCCGAGAAACTTTGCGTTCCCCTGAGAAACTTTGCGTTCGCTAGCAAAACCTTTGCGTTCCCCTGAGAAACTTTGCGTTCGCTAGCAAAACCTTTACGTTCCCCCGAGAAACTTTGCGTTCGCTAGCAAAACCTTTACGTTCCCCTGAGAAACTTTGCGTTCGCTAGCAAAACCTTTGCGTTCCCCCGAGAAACTTTGCGTTCGCTAGCAAAACCTTTGCGCTCCCCTGAGAAACTTTGCGTTCGCTAGCAAAACCTTTACGTTCCCCCGAGAAACTTTGCGTTCGCTAGCAAAACCTTTGCGTTCCCCCGAGAAACTTTGCGTTCGCTAGCAAAACCTTTGCGCTCCCCTGAGAAACTTTGCGTTCGCTAGCAAAACCTTTGCGTTCCCCCGAGAAACTTTGCGTTCGCTAGCAAAACCTTTACGTTCCCCCGAGAAACTTTGCGTTCGCTAGCAAAACCTTTACGTTCCCCTGAGAAACTTTGCGTTCGCTAGCAAAACCTTTACGTTCCTCCGAGAAAAAAGACTTGTTTCTTGGCGGAAAGTTTCTTGGTGGAACACAAACATTTTTGCGAGGTAAAGCTAAACTTTTGAATGCAAAAGCATTGACAAATATTTTTTTTTAACTCCATCTCATCTTTTCCTTCACCTTGTCCCTTTAGGGGATCCATACAAAAAATGATTCGCTCTCAGATATGAATTATAGTCTGTTATTCAGACTCTTTTAAAGTTGAAATTGAGTTGCATGCTTTTAAGTCTCCACATTAACATCCGTCTGCTTTAAAAGCCTATAAAATATTAATAATAATTACATTAGTGTACTTCCTGACAAACCCAACAAGGCAAGGCAAGGCAAGATTATTTAGCACATTTCATACACTTTGCTAATTCAAAGTGCTTTACACAGAAAGGAATTAAAATAATCACAAAATAAAAGCAAGGAAAATTTAAAAAGTTTATTAGCAGGAATTAAAAGAGGTATAAAGATGATACAGTTATAAAAGGAATTAAAAGAGTAAAAAGATGATAGATAAACTACTCACCTGGCAAACCACCGGTGTATCATATTTTTCACAGCTGCTTGTTTTACTGTGAGATTTTCCCATGTTGATTGTACGGTGTCGGTGGTGTTCTTTCAGCATGCTTAAGTAATCTATTGGATGTCAATAGATCCGATTTTAGGTGAAAAATCATCATATATTGACATCCATTACATTACTTAAGCATGCTGAAAGAATGCTTAAGTAATTCTTTGTAATTCCCCAAAGATTTGTTCGGACCCCGAGAACAGATTTTCTGTGATATAGTGTAATCAGTCGGACATACAGTAATTCAGTAAATGCTAAACAGATGTGTATTGAGTCTGGATTTGAATGTGACTACTGTAGGAGCACATCTGATCTCTTCTGGAAGGTGGTTCCGGCATAATAGCTAGAAGCGGACTATGGACCATGCTTAGAGTGAACCCTTAGTATTTCTAGCTGATGTTATCCTAATGATCCGTGTGATCTGTAATAAACAACATTATTTCCACCAAGGAAGATAGATCTTGAACTACGTGTTACTCCGTGCTCTGTGTTTCCCACTAGAATAGAATGGAATAAAATTAAGACCCTCTCAGTGTTGTTATTTTTAAATAAAATTACTAAAAATCATTTTTGGTCATTGAAATAAAGCTTAAAATAAAACAAAATATTAGATGCAAAAACTTACAAGTTCAGATCTTATCACCTTGTCGTGGTTACATTATCTATAGAATAGACCACATGACTGAAAAGGACAGGTGGGAACTGTTGTAATGTAAAATGTTGGACTAAGAACATTTAGAGAAAGAAAGCTGCACCCTAAAACTTTATCCTCTTCTAAAATTGTACCAAGAACGCGTAGTTTTCAAAACGAAAACAGCTATGGACTACTCATGAAGTATTAATATTGATGTGAAGGATTACAACGTACACAAGAGCAGCGGAGGACCTTCGGTTGCCGCTGAAATGAAGGGCGCTCTGAAGCGCGCGGACTCGAGGCACGCGACGCGTCGCTACAAACACGCGCACCTGACGACAACGGTCGCGCTGTGATGTCACTCCAGGCCTGACAGAAACACTGCTCTTCATACACGCTCACACTCGCATCACTCCACCATGCAGACCAGCTTCTACACTCAGCTGTCTTATTTAATGGTAGGATTATTACGGTACGACGAATGAAAATGAAAAACACATAAGAATTTGAATGAGAGTCATTTAATGAAATGTCATCAGCAGCATAATGGAGCAAGCCCAGACATCCAGTCATCTAATGAAGATCTGTTATTGGACTTTGTCACAGGTGAGAAGAAGCCTACTATATATAGACCTGAGAAAATGACAAAGCACGAAACAATTAAGAAGTTAGATACAGATACGAATTTACACCTGAAAACTGAAAATATGTCATTGTGTTTTTATTATTGTTGTAGGCCTATTATTAGACTACAAATATTATAGTAGCTGGTATTATTTTCTAATATTTTTGTTTAAAAAAAAAAATAGTGCTGGGCAACGATACATTTTTTTAATCGCGATTAATCGCATAATTTTCTTGCGATTAATCGTATTGTTGTGCACAAAATTGAATAATGAATTCTAAAGTAGTGTATTGCGCACTTTTGATTTAAATGTACTGCTATATACACAAAAGTGCAATAACATGTGGTTTGCAAAAACTTTAAACAAATAAGGTGCTTTTATACCAGCAGTATTCCCTTTACACAGTATCAATAAAATATTTCTTGTAAATCTCAACTTAAACATTAATGTAATCAAATCAAATATTTAAACAAAGCTATTTGCCACTGCCAGGGCATTACCTTTTATCTAGCTTGTTAAAACGAGTCCAGTTTTCTTGTTTTTTTTTCTGAATAGGTATCAACAGGTATCTTGTATCAGGGAGCAGCAGAAACAGTCTGTAGTCAGAGGTCATGATCACTACTACAGATATAAGTCGACCAACTCTGATAGTAGCTTAGGTTTGATCATGCCATGGTTTCCCACGTAAGATTACATTAAACAGAGTGAGGTGAAGTGGTCGAGCACATGGTGCAGCGTCAAGCGGGTGCGTTCCTGTGAAACTGTTGCGGTCATGCTCGCCTCACGCACGCGCCCGCCCCTTGCCGAAGTTCAATTGTCTATTTTTGTACACGACGAGCAGCACAAATCATTGGAAGAGAGACTGATCCTCGGCTCGCTGTTTGTGAGTTTCCAGAATCTAAATAGTTATCTATAGGTTTTATAGGTACTGTAAAGAGGGCCTGTCATTCACTCGCGGAGCGCTGTCTCCCTTTCTGTTCACCTGAGAACCTGCCAAAGCCTCTCCACTGCTGGTTTGGGTGGGTTATATATCCCACCCCTCCTGTGATCATGGTTTGACTGTAGGCCTATGTGTATTCAGAGCCAGTGAGCAACGGACTTTCAAAATAAAATAAAAACTGCGTTAACGTGCGATAAAAAAATTGTCGTCATTAATTAATAAATGCGTTAACGCGATAATAACGCGTTAACTTGCCCAGCACTAAAAAAATGTTTATTTTTCTCTTTCTCCACAGGCGAGTGTCAGTCACCTGCCACACATGAAGTGTCAGAACACACAGATCTCTCTCTAGAGCTCAATAGACAGGTGGGTGTGAGACAGTGCAGCTTTAACAATCGCATCTCATACTTCAACTGCTTTAAACTTTTTATTGTGTTTCTTTAATTATTACTTGCCTTATTTTCGTTTTGGGCTTGTCCCCCACCCAAACTTTATAAGTTCCCCTGTTTCAAAATTATATATTGTTAAAATAGTTAAGTGTTCAAATAAGGGAGATTCACTTTTTTGCACTAATTTGCACTTTTTCATATTTTCTATTCATTTATGTCAAGAACCCCATCAAGCATTTTAGAGAACAATTGTTTTTTTGGCTTATGTTATGGAGAAGTTTCTTTCAATTAGGACAGCTTTTGTATTTCTGTTTGAAACTGACTGATCTTATGCCCTTGATCTGAGAATAAAGTTCATTTCTGTGAATAAGCCCGTAATACTCAAAATAGTTTGTACACATGTAAATATGTAAAGATTAACAGAATCCTGAACACTAAATGTTTCTCTTATTTTCGATCTTCCTCATTTAATTTCAATGGAAGTTCAGTTTTGACCAATATAGGCTCAGATCAATGAGACCATCAAAACAATCAGTCAATTTAAAAAATAAATACAAAACCTGTCTTAACTGAAAGAAAACAAGTTGTCAAAAAGATTGAATTGGTGATAATTTAGCATAACGAGAGATTATAAGCGATTTATTGTAGGGCGGTCATTTTTAAATGTAACAAGAAGGGGAACAATACAAAAATTATCCTGAAGTAGTTATACCTTGTGTGAGCGAAGTCAGTCAATTTTAGTCCAATGTGATAACATTAACTAACATTTTCGGGAAGAAGAAAATCCTCTCTGGGTCAAAATGACCCCAACACAACATAAGCAAATTAAGTTTAATTCAGAAGCAGTTCATTAATATTTATTAATTTTATTCATTAATTTTATTTTCACAAATTCAAAGTAAATTGACTGCTAGCTGACTTTTTGTGCCAGGTTTCCAAGGTTTATCCAACCTTTTCACCAAAAAAATGAAATGAAAAAATGAGTCCACTTGAATGTTGTTCAAGGCCATGATCGGATCTTTATTCCGAGATATGTGATAAATGTAAATGAAAATAGATTTAGGACGTTTCTCTTAGTCAAAAATGCCCCTAACTGAAGAATCGGCCAAAATATCACTCTTCATGAGCTCATTTATTCCCAAATCATTGCCTGCAAAGTGACTACTGTACATGTACTGTGTTTTACTCATCGGATCGACCAATGAAACTGCATGCTTTTTCTAAACAAGCTTTTGTGGTTTATTCTTTGTCACAGTTGTAAAAGTATGCTCAATTTCTCAAACTTTTAGTAAAATTTCTTTACTACCTCTAGGCAATTGTTCAGAAAACAGAAATGATAAACCAAGAATATAAGTATATATCTTTACAATTTTACTTTGTCTCAGTTAATGTAAAAAAAACCAGACATCTTTTTCTGAGGAGCAAACTGGCTTTATGTCGTGTAAAAAACACCTTTTTGACCCCTTCAATAAAAGTCAGTCACAAATGCAACCCGTGGGATCAAATCATTTTAGAGAACCAGCGAACAGCAGTGTCATGAGAAAATTCACACGCTGCAGTTGCTGATTTGCACATGAAAAAAATGTCCTATGTTACATAACTGAAGATCACTTCCCTATTTTGTGTTTTATTGCTTAGTGACTCAAAAATGATCAAATTTCATCACTGCAAGAGTCGTTCAGGCCACACTGTCAATCCATCCTTACATTTGTAATCCAAATAACTGGGTAATCTATTCAGATTCTGTGGCATGTCGTCCAATTCATAGTTTCCTATGTGAATATTCCTGCCTGTGACAATGATTCTTCACTTCTTCAGGTATGCAAACAGAATGACTCTGAATGAGCTCCTTCTGTGTGTGATGTTTTGACAGCACATGTTTGACCAGATGAATCACATCATCTCTGATATCTCCATAGCAGCGCTCACATACTTCACTAATTGTATTACTGAGTAGTAATGTGTGTCTCTCCACAGCTTCATGCCACTCTCAGGAGAAAGCAAGAGGAAATATCCACCCTGAAGGAGAGGAATGCCCAGCTGAGAAGTCTGGCTAAACAGACTGAGCAATACGCTACATTACTAGATGTAAAGCATCATTAATTTTTTTTATAATTAAGAGTATAAATCAGAGTTCCTTATGATTGTGATTACACAATAAGAAATACTCTTTCATCCATGAAGGACAAATGACAATCACAATTTTGAAGTCAACATATTTACCTTTTTACTGCACAACCCTGGTTTTATTGTGAACATTTCATCTGTTCATGTTATTCCAAAGAAAAAACTGTTCATCCACCACCAACACCATCCAAACAATTCCTGATTGATAAAAATCAGGTCCCGTCCAACCATTTTTCTAATTTAAGATCCTGTTTCACCCAGAAATACATCAGATTTGGAAGTAAACTGCACTGTGAACGTTTGATCCTGGAACAACTTTCCTGTCCAAAAACATTCTTGTCCTAACCATATCCCTACCCCAACCCATAATTGATCCTTAAAATCAGAGGAAAACGATAGTTGAATAAGACTGGTGTAGAAGCCCCTAACCTTTGTTGTAAGCCTAAACTTACCTAATTAACTTAAAAACTATCCTTCAGATCTGTCTGATGGACTGGAAAGTTGTTCCAGGACCATGTTCTACTTGGTGAAATCACACCATGAATGACCGTTTATCAATTCCACTTCCTGTCTACTAGATCTTGACAACTTCGTTCCAGAGAGACTCTGTGTCTCACTGTACACCTGTGAGCTCAGAGGATCATTCTTCTGAACACTCCTGGATGCCTCTGCTCACACTGGAAGAGCCATCGGATCCATCTTCCACAGCTCTAACTAACTCCACCACTACTGACACACAAAGCCCAACATCAGGGGTCAAGCGGCAGCTGTGGTCCAGCTGGAATGAGCTTCTCTGTGAAGGACTTTTCTGTGAGGACACCAGCTTGAACTGTCCGTCAAGATCCAAGCAGCTCAGGCTTGATAATGAACTTGTACAGGTAGACTTGGAGCATCTGAAGGCCCAGCTGGACCAGGATGAAAGTGCTCAACAACTTATAGAAGATTCAGTGCTGACTAAGAATCAGAGCTTTGAGACATCCTCTCAAGGGCTAGCCGCACAGAGGAAGAACATATTTGGGGCTTTCCATGGACTTCAGGTGGTTACGGAAACCCCATCCATCAAATCTGATCTGAACATGAACAGTGCTGATTGGAAATTTGTGTGCTTCAAGACCTCAATCAGAGACCACAGTACAGTAAAGACAAAGGTTTTCAAACATGGAAAGGCATTCACCTCTCACACACCAATTGGATCTTGTCGGTTCCTTTGGGTTCCTAATGAGCATTGAACAAATACAGTATATGGTCCTGTTTACACCTGGTATTAAGATGTGTTTTGAACGATCGGATCACAAGTAGACGATGGAGACACATACCCGTTTACACCTGGTGTTTTAAACGGTCTCTTTTGTCCACTTTCAACCTCTTCTGTCCTGATTTCTTTGAAGCAAGGGTCTATGCACAAGGTAAATGTATGGTTTTTTTTCAGATTTTTCGATCTAATGGACACAATAAGCTTGCGCAATTTACATATAAATGAGACTGGAGACGACGGAAAGACATGTGTAGAGCAGCAGAGTGCGTGTTATAAATCAGGAATGGTGAGAGAACATCGTGCTTGGTACGTTTTTCGTCTTCAAACCAAACTTGGATATTCCCATAATGTTTACGCGTAGGTAGGCGGAGAGAAGACGGTCTTTTGTGGCTGTTCGAACGCATTCGACCCCATGAGCCTTTATACTACAAAAACAATCCTGTCTATGCCAGTCCTTATTTGATTAAGAATGCTTCTGAATTCCCACACCTTCATAGTATTTACTGAATTTTTTAGAACTTCTCAGTCATTGGTCAACCTTTAGGTATGTTCATATCAAGAGTGATAACTATATTACCCCACACCAAGACAGAATCATTGTTTATTTCAAGTGTGCGCTGCAGTTTTTTTGTCCATCACTTTAAATGTTCAGGCTCTTTAAAGCAGGATGAATTTATCAGCTGGAAAAAAATATTCTGAAAGGGATTCCAACAATATTGTTCCTCTGTGCTGTTTTCGTTTCAGTAGTAGTGTGGATTCTACTATTCTGTTACATTTATAATGAGTTTTAGAACTAAATCAAGTATTATCTATAGTTCAGTGAAGAACCTTTAACATCCATGGAACCTTTCCATAGCATTAAAAGCTATATATATGGTGGAAAAAGGTTCTTCAGATTATCAGATTAAGAAAAAACAAACATCTTTTAAGAACTGTTCACTGTCTGAAAGGTTCTTTGCAGAACCAAAAAAGGTTCTATTGCATCGCTATGCACTTTTAGATCCTTTACTTTTGAAGTGCCCATGAAATCAAAATTGAGAGTTCTTATTTTTAAGGAATATTGTAGTATGTATAATAAATGATTAATCTGTGCTCGTAATATTTTTAATTCATGTCCTCAATCTTTAATCAAAGTAACTTCCCCTCCCTCTTGCGGCTCATCTTTTCTCTACTCTGATGATGTGTTAACTGACGTGAGGGTGGGGAAACCTGTCACTCACATGAGAAGTCCCGTCCTACAGTTTTTTCTTGTTCAAGAAGCCGTTTCACCAAGATATATGTCCAATAGGGAAGAAAAGACCATCGCAACTTCTGTTTCATGCCGACTTTAAGAGTGTATGCTGGTTATGTGTAGTATGTGTACCTTTACGGACACAGTATATCCGTAATCTTAGAATTTTACTTCAATGTTCTTTGACCTGCAACGTATTAGCAAAAACAATTTAACCACAAGGACTTTCTTAGTATCTACAGGTACAGTACTCACTGTTCAACTTTCAAATCTGACGGCTCCTCAGCTCCCATGGCCTTATGGTATGTCGACTGGTTGCACACTCAAGTGTGTTCACTCGGCAGCCATCTTGGAAAGGTTTTCTATTCATGACTCAAATGGACACTCCTCAACAAAGGAATAAAGCTGACATACCACACTGTTCATCAATGGACGATGGGATCAAATAATATATACATTTATTGAAGAAATGTATCCAGTGGTGCAGGACTATGTATTGACAGTTTTTTGAAATGTTTACATTAGAAATAAATTATACATTTTGTGGTCTTTTAAAAGCTGCTTTAAAGGTGAAGTGTGTACCACTAGTTGAACCAAACAGAAATGTAACAATGACAAAAATAGTCCCCTCCTGTCTCCCATTGGCTAGCCAAACTGGTAGACCCGCCCCCAAACTCACACCATTGGTTGAGCCTAAACAGGCTGCTCAAACAAACTGCAATTCCATTTGGGACCAATAGAGGTACAATGTTGTGTACTCCACCTTTAAATTCCTTAATTTATATTAGTCAACCTTTTTTACAGTGATTAAAATACAAAGATATATACAATGTTGTTTTGATGATCAATTTTTATCAATGTAATGAGAACTTTTAGACTTTTTACCACTAAGCAAACGCAATGGTGTCAAAACTCAATCTGTTTGCAAGGGTGGATTTTAGGTTAGCAAGTTAAGATGCTTTTTACACAGAGATAAGAACACCCCTTCATGCTAGGACACAGTATATATATTCTCACCACACAGTGTGAGGAAGCCGGCAACAGCATTAGAAGATAACCAATGTGCTTTTTAGCCCTTGATGGAAAAAGTTGCAAATGCCTTCACTGTATTCCTATTGAGCATCAGAAGGGTTTGCAAAGACTGGAAAAGAACATAACAATAACTGAAACACCATATCCTCAAGGAAACATTCAAGGGATTCATAACTGTATAATACTTGCTCTAGCATTAATATTACTGTTTGTAAACTGTACGTCAAGGTTACATTCTTTCAAGAATTCTTACCGAATTACACTCTTAGTATCGTATTAGGCTGTACCCTGGTTCCGCTACAGTCGAGTATAAAGGATCATCTGAAGGATGAAAGATACAACAAGAATTGGGAATTGTACAAACATACAGAAGAGAATGTATAAACACATCGCTATATACATAATATTTTCATACTTTCTGCAGTTGGCGGTAGAGGAGCTGCTGCTCTCCTGAAATATAACAACAAAACATAATATAACATAAAAGCAAGAATTTACGTAAGCAATAAAGTGACTTAACTAATCGTTGATGTCGGTTTGCAAGATCCATCTATAGGGAGTGAGGGGTCACCTGACAGCTGTTGGAAGTGAGCGAACTCCAGCCGATCTCTGATTATTGTAGAAGTTCTCATATGGAACAGGTGCTGAGGAAAGATCAGTTTAACAAACATTACAGGGATATTTTAACCAAACATGAAATGTCATCAAGCTCATATTTGAGTGGAACGCTGCTCTTTACTTTATTTCGGACCATCAAGCTCTGATAAGGACAAAAAAGCACAATAAAAGTAGACCAAACTTTTCAAAAGATATATGATAGCTTGATGTGAGAATTTAAATCCCCACCACCACAAATCTCATTTGCAAATGAGCATATTCAAACCAGGTTTTGTCTTGTAATCAAACACAGTGCATCAAATTGTAATATTGTAAAGTTTTGTTTAATGTCATATAGATGAATTTTATAGTGCTTTTATGATGCTTTTTGTTATACATAAGTAATAAGTAAATTGACAATCTGTTTTCTATTTGTATTTTGCTACGTAAATGTTTAGCTCTAATTTAAAGTAAAAGTACAGTTACATTGCTGGAATGTCTGCTCAATTCGGCGCAATAAAGATTCATTGTCCTTTCAATAGTGTTGTAATCAGAGCTTGACATTAAAACCCACCAAATGCGGGTGGATTTCAGCAGTGGTGTGTAACAGTCACTTATATATATATATATCTAAATTATATATATATATATATATATATATATATCTCAAGGCCTTATCCTCAAGAGCCAGCAAAAAGGATGGAAGGCCTGGAATCTACCAGTAGAGGTCGGCTGCAGAGGTTTTGCGGGACAGTCGCTCTGGAGAACACTCGGATTGTTGGGGATTGAAGGGATGGTCAGGAAACGGCTGATAGGCAATGTCACTGAACAGGCGGAAACAGCATCAAATTGGATCTGGATACAGCGGGAGCTGCGGTGGCAGAGCAAACCTGTTGAAGGACTAAAAATGGCATAGAGCTGGGTGGTGGTCAGCAGGGGTAGATCCAGGACGCTGGATCTGCTGTCGAGCCCTCCCGAGGTGTTATGGGCTTAATCGACGAAACACCAAGGAAGGGGGGTGCCCATCTGATGACCGGCTGTAGCCACCTAACTCTTGTAGGTCTGAGAGATGTAGCCAAGCCTTGAGCTGGCCCAGGGAGAAGGTTGGTGCTTGGAAGGAGGAGAGAAGGAGAGGAGAGAGCGATGCCACTGGCTCACAGATGGGGCAGGGCAGAGTACCTGTAAAGGTGGGCCAGTTGCAATGATCACATCGTTTTTGCATATCTTTTTCTGGTTGACCCGGTGACTACTTGGAAAGACAAGTTGGCGACCGAGGAAGAGCGGTGACAGCTAGGAAAGACTGCTGACATTTGGGAAAGACCAAAGCTGGGGTGTGGAGGTTTGGCAGGCCGAAGCACAACCTTCGCGAGGAGGGACCCATTGCTAATCGCTATGGAAAGATACATAAGATACCCCCAGGGTCGAGCGAGAGCGTGGGAGGATGATCATCGGCCCACAGGACAGACCTTTGTTATGACCACTCATGATGGACTTTTGACTATGGAACAGGTAAACGATGTACCCCGGGTCTGCAGATGTCGTAAGATGTGTAAAAATGGGAGGGGTCTGAAGATACATCAGTCAAAGATGAAGTGCTTGCAACCAGAACATAATGTGCAACGCACAGGGAAACCTGGTGAGACGGAGGAGAGGCCGGTGCAGGAGGCAAACCACAGTCCCCCGAATCTCCAGGCACACGTTGAAGACGGGAGTAGGAACGGCATCACTAATTTGTCAGAGGACAAAAAGCACCAGACAGAGATGGAGGGTACACAGGACATTAGACGACCTGGACAGGACATATGGGTAGGAGTGGCCCGAAAGGAATTAGTGAACTGGCCCGCTCCAGTGGCGAGAAAGGAGTGGGAGAGGTTTGATCACGATGTGGATGAGGTGCTGGAAACAGCCTTGGCAGGAGATGTGGGCAAGAAGCTCAAGGCTATGGCTTCCATTATTTGGACCATAGGCGCTGATCGCTTCGGAAAGAAAGAGCTGAAGGCTAAAATAAACACCCAGCCAAAGGAAAGCAGACGCTTGAAGGAAATAGCAATCCTTAAAGGGGATCTGCGGAGGCTGAGGAAGGTATTTCGTGAAGCAGCAGGGGATGAGAGACCAGCACTCAAGGAAATCCGTGACAACTTGAGGGAGCGCATTAAGATCTTGCGAAGAGCTGAATGTCACCTTAGGGACAGGAAGCGACGAATTAAGGAGAGGACAGATTTAGCCAAGAATCCTTTCAAATATCTGTCAAAACTTCTGGGCGACGTAAGATCAGGGGAGTTGAAAGCAACAAAGGAGGAGGTGGAGAAGCACCTTCGTCAGGTCCACAGTGACCCCAGAAGGGAGGACAGCCTGGAGGAGATGGAGAAACTCATACAACCAGCAGAACCAGCTACCCCCTTTAGAGCTGAGGAACCGAGCTGGCAGGAGGTGAACACCTTTCTCAGAAGGGCCAGAGCAAAATCAGCCCCAGGGCCGAATGGCATTCCATTTAAGGTGTACAAGTATTGTGAAAGGCTCAAGAGACGACTTTGGAAGCTACTGAGAGTTGCATGGAAGAAGGACTTCCTTGCTGATAGTTGGCTGGTCGCTGAGGGATGCTTCATCCCTAAGGAAGAAAACTCTATAGGGATTAAGCAAAGCAAATTCCGTACCATCTCACTTCTTAATGTCGAAGGCAAGATTTTTCTTGGGATTTTGGCGAAGAGACTGACCACCTTTATGACGGACAACGGGTACATGGATACGTCCGTCCAAAAAGGGGGAGTTCCAGGGGTGGCAGGCTGTCTTGAGCACACCAGCATGATCACTAAGATTATCGAAGATGCAAAGAAGAACCGTGGTGACCTCGCAGTTCTGTGGCTGGATTTAACAAATGCATTTGGAACCATACCCCACAAGCTGGTGCATCTGACGTTGAAGACCTACCATGTCCCAGAGCGATTCCAGAAGCTCTTGCATCGTTACTATAACAACTTCAACATGCGCTTCTCCTGTGGAGACTTTACCACAGAATGGCAGAGGCTAGAGGTGGACATTGTCACTAGATGCACAATCTCAGTGATTTTGTTTTCAGCAGCGATGAATTTTCTCGTTAAATCAGCAGAGAAGTTGCGTCGAGGCGCAGTGTTGGCAAGTGGCAACCAGCAGATACCTATAAGAGCATTTATGGATGACCTCACCATCATGGCAAAATCAGTACCTGAAGGGAGATGGATCTTGGGAGCATCTGGTTGAACACACCGATTGGGCAAGGATGGATTTCAAACCAGAAAAGTCCAGAAGCCTGGTATTGAGGAAGGGGCGCATCCAGGACTGGTTCCGCTACAGGATCAAAGATACCATCATCCCAACGGTCCGAGAGAGACCGGAGAAAAGCTTGGGGAAATGGTACAGGGCAGACCTCAATGATTAGCAGAGTGTGAGGGAGATGATTATCCAAGTAGATACCTGGATGACATCCCTAGAGAAGAGTGGCCTGCCTGGCAAGTATAAGGCCTGGGGTTACCAACACGGGGTACTTCCTAAGCTGCTCTGGCCATTACTTGTTTATGAGGTTCCTGTCTACCGTCGAGGGATTGGAGAGGAGGATTAACACCTATTTGAGGAGGTGGCTGGGCGTCCCAAGAAGCTTCTGCTCCATTGGCTTGTATAGCACAGGCAGCAAGCTGCAGCTCCCAGTGACATCAGTGGTCGTGGAGTATAAGGCGACAAAGACACGCCAGGCCATGATGCTGCGAGACAGCAAAGACGAAAGAGTACGCCAAGCAGGTATTGTGGTCAGGACAGATCGTAAATGGTCAGCCTGCAGAGCATTGACGGAGGCTGAGGATCGACTGCATCATGCTGACATCATTGGGACAGTAGCTCTGGGCAGGCTTGGACTGGGTTGCTCCACCAGAATAATCTGGAAAAAAGCTGACCGAAAGGAACGTCGCGGCATGGTGCAGAGGGAGGTCCGTAAAGCAGAGGAGGAAACCCGGCATGTCAAGGCTGTTGCCATGAAAAAAAACAGGGCAGCTGGACAAGGTGGGAGGGCGTGCGAGAAAGGGCCCTGACATGGCAGGATATCTGGACTATGGAAGGACGTCGGATAAAGTTCTTGATGTGTTCTGTCTATGATGTCCCGCCTACTTCATCAAACCTCCATATTTGGGGGATAGCAGAGAACCCCAGCTGCACGCTGTGTGGAAAGACAGCCAATCTTGAGCACGTCCTTTCAGCATGCCGGTCAAGTTTGGCAGACGGGAAATTCCGGTGGCATCATGATACGATCCTATCTCGGTTGGCGGATGGTGTGGAACAGGGAAGGAAGAATCGTAAACCACTTTCTGATGGGCACCACTTTATTCATTTCGTCAGGACAGGAGAGAGCACTGCAGCAGTACGGAGGAGTAGAGGGGTCCTGGCCTCAGCAAATGACTGGGAGATGCGGGCAGACCTGAAAAAGCAGCTCAAATTCCCAGAGGAGATAGCACTCACTAGCTTCAGACCAGATATTGTACTCTGGTCTAGACGTACCAGGCAGATGGTGATTATAGAGTTAACTGTACCCTGGGAAGATAGGATGGAGGAGGCACATGAGCGTAAGCTCAAAAAATATCAAGGCCTTATCCTCGAGAGCCAGCAAAATGGATGGAAGGCCTGGAATCTACCAGTAGAGGTCAGCTGCAGAGGTTTTGCGGGACAGCCGCTCTGGAGAACACTCGGATTGTTGGGGATTGAAGGGATGGCCAGAAAACGGCTGATAGACAATGTCACTGAACAGGCGGAAACAGCATCTAATTGGATCTGGATACAGCGGGAGCTGCGGTGGCAGAGCAAGGACTAAAAACAGCATAGAGTTGGGTGGTGGTCAGCAGGGGTAGATCCAGGACGCTGGATCTGCTGTTGAGCCCTCCCGAGGTGTTATGGGCTTAAATCGACGAAACACCAAGGAAGGGGGGTGCCCACCTGATGACCAGCTGTAGCCACCTAACTCTTGTAGTGTTGAGAGATGTATCCAAGCCTTGAGCTGGCCCAGGGAGAAGGTTGGTGCTTGGAAGGAGGAGAGAAGGAGAGGAGAGAGTGATGCCACCGGATCACAGATGGGGCAGGGCAGAGTACCTGTAAAGGTGGGCCAGTTGCGATGATCACATCGTTTTTACACATACATATATATATATATACACACACATATACACACACTTTTCAATTGTAGTCTTTTAAAAAGACATCTGAAATAATAAAGTGCAATGTAGTGTTGTCAAAAATATATTTTTCAATACATATTGATACTGAAATAATCCAAATGCCTCCAATACTCTTTTTCTGCAGAATAGATATACGTTACCAGCTGCACTTTCTCACTCTCATCTCTCCGACAGCGAGTTGACACACAAACCCGCCTCCCCTCACTCACTTGTTTCATTTGCTCCGGCTGAATATTGTTGGTGTTACAGGGTTTGAATTTCGCACGGGATTGCGCGTTGTGGCGAGCAGGACGAGGGCCGTGGGAGGACGGCGCAAGGCCGGTGCCGTGATTACTGATGAGCGACACCTGCACGACGCACCAGTCTCGTATCTCTCATGGAGGAGCGGAAGCATAAAAGGAGGAGCGACGACAGTGGAGATCGAGAGAGGAACAGGCCTGAGTTTATGTTGTGTTTTATTATGTGACAGCAGTCGTCCGTGAGGGGCCACTGTCTTTTACTTTCGTTTTGTATTTGTTTTATTTTATGTTATTAAAATCTTTGAATGTTCGCCAGTTCCCGCCTCCTCCTTCCCATAACATCTTAACTGCGTTACTCGCGTATGGCGCATAATTCTACTCATTCTCGCAAGATTTTGTGCTCATACCCAAAGTGAGCACACATAAAGCTGCCTCTTAGAACTAAATAGAGCTCTTTTTTACTGCAAATTGCGCTTAAACAGTCAAATACACACAAAATAATGTCAAAATTCCAGTCTTGACGAGTTTTCATGTAAACACAGTAAGTTTTGTTTTCAGTGAATGTAAAGAGTTGAGAAAGAAAACGCAGTTTTCCCCCTATGGTATCGATGTCAAACTTGTGGCCAGTGAATGCTGAGTGGCTAGTAACTTTGGAAAGCCACTAGCCACAGTTAATATCAAGCCCTGGTTGTAATGTATGAAGTTCAGTTCACAAGAAAGTCACTATCAAACCAAGCAGCTTTCTGTTGGTCAATGTGGTAAATTCACTTGAACCAAATGTGAAATTGGTGTGAAAAAAAAACTTGATGAGATTACCTGGCGGTTTGTCTCCGGATCTTCTGAGGTTGACAAAATGCTCAATGTCTTCTTGAACATTACATTGCTCCAGTGACTTTCTCACTTCCTCATAGATCTGCATTTAAAACAGAAGTGGACATGGTAAGGCAAGTTCCATATGTGGGTCTTACGTGATGATGCACAGCTCAGGTTACCTCGTCGCTGGTGACGCACTGCTGGGAGAGATGGTTGAGATGGGTCCACACTACGTTCCTCAGCATGTTGATCCTTTCCACTTCCTGTTTCTCAAAAAACTGCAGAAACATGCACATGAGATGTCAAAGTAGAAAGATCATGACATTATAAAACAACCCCATAAAAATGTATTTCCTTATTCACACTAGAACACTAGCCAGTTAGTCACTAACCACCTAATAACTTGTTAAAGCATGTTTGAATTCAGACAGTTTGTGTCATTCAATAGTTTCGAATTTTCGTTTGACGTTTAATGGTTTTGCTGTGCAACATGAAATACCATTTATAACCCATTTTCAAGATCAGGCTTCGCACGATCTGACATGATCAGGTTTGTTTTGTCATCGATCAGCTTTAAGCAGTCAGTGTTGGGGTGTGTGATGCAGGCTGGGGCGTAGCGCTCACCTCACATGCGTTGACATGCTCGTTCAGCCACTCCTCTCTCATCTTCCCCAGCACCAACACATTCTGCCTGTATATCCTGTCTAATACGCAGTCAAACAAAGGGCATAATTAGAAATGAAATAGACAGTTGTGTTGTGTGTAGGGCTGGGCAATACAACTAAATAAAGACAATATTTGTAGGCCTTTTGATGATATTTGAATCATATCTTAATATTTATATATCAGATTCATTTTGACAAAACAGACAAGTAAAATATCTTTAACTACACATTGACATATGAACAACTACTCAGTAAGAAGCCTTAAAAACAACAAAGTAGGTTTTAAAGATTAAGATAAAGATGTATGTGTTTGATTCACTAAAAAGAACCGACTCATAAGACTTAATCATTCGGGAAACACAGTACACTCATTCATGCTGTACGCTTCATGCTGTATATTAAGTAGCAGTGCTCAAAATGACCAATTATCAGCCAATTTATCCATCTGGCCAATATATCGGTATATTCTTCACTTGTCTTAATGCTCTCATACATACAAGCTGCAGAATTAGTCTAAAGAATAGACTGTAAAAAATATGGACGTAGTGTCCGTGACTTCACCCGAAGGTTTCTGAAGAGCATTTTTGAAGCTCAAAGTGGGTGGAGCCGGCCGTCGCCATCTTGGCAGCGCGTCACTCCCGGATAAACAGGATTTTAATATGGGGGGTCTATGGGGTCGACTCTTTTGCAGCCTGTCTCTAGCGGCCAGTCGATGAATTGCACTTTAAGTCACTTCTGTGTTCAAGAGAGAGACAGGAAGGTTGCCGCTTGGTCTAAAGACACCAAAGAATAATTGTATCCCTTCAAAGTTATCTATGACACACAATATGACCAAAATGACTTTTTTAAAAGTCACTTCATGCCTTAAAATAGCTTGAATGTAACTACCTTGTTTAATTTAGGATAAGCGAATCTATGAATATGCTAATTAGCCACGCCTCCACTCACTCACACCAACTCACCATCTCAGTCTACTTTTCTAAAAATCAGTATCCTTAGAAACGCTTTGAACAACTAGGATCGTCAGTGGAGAAAGGCATATAGTTCACATTGTCGTGATTGGTCACAAAATAGTTTGTAACGTCAGAAGCACCAGCGATTTCAAACCGCGTTTTTGAGACTGTCTTTTGTTCACTGCAGTTAAAGAAAGAATACTCCTTAAATTGTTCTGCACATGGTTTGTCTTAATGCATATTAAAAAACACCACATAGACATTCAAACAACATTAAAAGCTTGATTTTCTTCACCACAGGGGGTCTTTAAAGAAGCTTAATAGTCACATAAAAAAAACATCATATAAACAAAATTTACAATATTGCTTCGTTTTATATTGCCAAAAGAATCATTAAAAACTGAATATATTGCCCAGCCCTATTTAAAAAAAATAATATTATTATCAAGTATATTTTAGTGCATCTTCTTACCGGCTTCCTCTGCTGTCTGCTTGGCTTGCTGCGTTTTGGCGTACAGCTTGAGAGTATGAGAGAGTGACATCATTTATACAACAGAATGTCTTTGTACGGTCATTCACATCTTACCAGCACATATTACAGATGGCTAAACGGTACCAGTAGTTTCCGATCGCGTCCATTTTCACTCTCTGAACGGATGAAGACATATGGTTGACTCGCTACACGTTTTTAGCCTTTCAAGAGTCTTGTCCTCAGGGTATCACAAATACTTCCAACATTACTGCCATGTTTTACAATGATTCACAGTACTGTACATGCTCTGGCAGTCATCTGTTCCCATGCGTGGCCTTGCTGGTTTGTTTTGCATCGCTGTCCTTACTCATTTGCCTTCTCTGGAGATACGCTGAATTTAGGCCTGAATCTATGTTTGCTTTTCTCGCCATTTAGAAAAGAAAGTGTTCCAGGCATAATATGCTAATAACGTCGTCTTACACACCGAACAGAATTCGATTTTAATTTTCAGAAGGACATTTGAGTGCTTGCAGGGCAGCACAAGAATAGTGTCACAGTGTTGTGTATGCATTATGCTTGTTTTCTGTCGACCGCACACAAGTATCTTAACTTAATCAATGCATCTGTGAAGTGTGAAAGCAGCTTTAAAATGATAAAACAAAAGTGAGAAAGGAAAACGAATGAGAATTCATATGCAAATGTCACAACAAACGCAAGATAACATTACAGCATTTCGTCTGTGAGCTTTGAAACACAAGTTTTTTTATGATGTAGGATAAAAGAGTCACAGACTAGTGATTGCAACAACTTCCCTTTTGATTCGATATTTTGTGCCAATTTCCCAGGAAGTGTCGAGTTTGTTCTCTTGAATGCATGGGATGGAAACGCTGCTTTACATATTTATATTGACAAATGTTTTATTCAATATTCCAATTCCAATATTCCGAGTTAGATTCACACCTTTGGATGGAAACATAACTAGTGTCAGCTACGTTATTGTACCAGGTCGCTCTAGAATCATCTCAAATTGGCTATGTTCAAATCATTTAATCCAGAGGAAGTTCCAGTCAGGTTTAATCATGTACTAAACTAAACAAGTCCTCTTTTATCTACAGAGAGTATTGTCTATTTCTATTTCTTTTTCCTGTTCTCTCTTTCGCCCCCACACACTCAGATCTTGTCAGTGCTGTCCTGTGAGTTTATCAGTTTCTCTACTAAAATAAATGACAAGCAGTGAGGAGGTTGTTTTCTTTTTTTAGACATACAGCTTCTCTATTAGAAACGCTGTTGAACATCTCTGACCTCAAACTCAAGTGATTCTCACACACACACACACACACTTAATCTCTCACACACATAACCATTCAAGTCTTCTGAAATGACAAGCAGGCTTAATCAATTAAAAATATATATTACGCTTGGGCTAAGATGCATAAGAAAGTAGTTCTACAAGAGGTATAAAAACCTCTAAAAAGTCTTGGTGTGACTGTAAGAGTGCAACAGTCTGGTTCCAGAAGTAAAACGCCATTCATTCTCTCCACTGAGAAATTGATTTTTAATGATATCTTATTAACCTTTAAAGACAAACTTACCATGAGCAACAAGGTTGTTAATCGATGGTATTTGCTTCTGTTAAAGATGTTAGCCCGCATTATTTCAACGTAGTTTTAAAATAATCGTGCTTAACAGTGGAATTCATGGTGAAACACTACATTACCCATGATGCTGTACAGAAAATTACACCAATCAGAGTCGAAACAATGAAAATGTGCCAAGAGCTCTTTTGCTCCGCCCACTCCAGTGAAGCACTGCGAATGATGTAATTAAGTCTCCCTATGCTCTCAAAATACTTAATGTATTTTAAGTTTTTTGCCAAATATGCATATATGTTCAAACATTTGTTTACATGAGTAGTATTATATTTCTCCGTCGTTTTTTAATTCGATTATGCTGTTTGCAATGCATCATGGGATTGTAGTTCTTTCTCTCACTAAAGCCGTTAAGTACAAGTCTTGTAACTTTGTATTTTTGTCTGTTTTTCAAATACTTTTGCTTTAAATCAAAGTTATAATGTTGTGATTCACCTCGTAGCTGATTGGCTTGGTTCATCATGGCTTAACACTTTGACAACGACAGACAAAAAAACAGACAAAATAGATCCGGAACCAACGCCACCGAAAACGTGGACGGGCACTGTTGCACTCTAAAACCGTTCAAGTCTATGGCTAGTCTATAACTTCTTAAATGCATTTTGTGGAGGTAGCTGCTTTGTGTCAGGCAGTTCTATCCATGGACTGACATTCCATTGCAAAATGGAGTCTGTTTGTATATCGGGTCAGATTACTCATAGAAGTTTAATAGTTAACAGTTAAGGGTTTGGATCAATCTTTAACCAGAGGCATAACGATAAAGTGATGCCTTGCTAACATTGTAAAAAGTGCAAGTAAAAGCAAAATGCATGAAGCCAGGAACAGAAAAGAGGCTTCTAAATATGCACAACAGCACAGAAAATGTAAATGAAAGCAAGATTCTTGCAGCGGTCATTACAGGATAGGATAAAACAGATGCACTCTCACGTTTCTACTTGCATACCTTTTCTTGCTGCTTGGAACTGCTAGTGGTGGCGTTTCTGTTCAGGTTCTGCTCTGCTTCCTCTTTATCTCGACACTTTTGATCATAGGTCTTCTTTGCCTTAAAAATACCCATTGACATTAAACCAATGCATCTTATGTCTAACTATAATCTATATTCTATATGAGCAATAATATTCTGGTCAAAATTGTGTTACACTTTATTTTAAGGTGACAGTTACATTGTACTTACTCTAGATAAATAGATACTGAATAATATTAATTAACTACATGTACTTAGTATAGTGTTACGGTTAGGTTTAGGGTAAGTTACTTGCAATTATGCATAAAGTACATGAAGTAACGTGTAACTACTTTACCTTAAAATATAGTGTTACCCAAAACTGTCTATGCATCTTTATTATACTGTATACAGAAACACAATACTACACTACCAACTAAAAGTGGACACATTTTTCTGAACGCATGTTTCTCATGATCTCAAAAACATTGTTATCTAGAGATTAAGGCAGAAAAATATAGAATAGAAAAACATAGACAATGACTAATCATGCCTATGTATTAATCACCTTCTAATATTTTAATCATATTTATTTAAATGGAGTTGGACTGAAAGTAAAGAAAAAGGAACAAAGCTATTACTTCAATTTGAGTAATTTCACTATTTTGACAACTTTACTGTTATTCTAAATGTGGAAAATTGTAATAAAAAGTATTTTTTAAAAAGCAAAATTATCTTAGATAGGTACACAAATAGATTTGTTTATTTCCACAAAATGGTCATGTGTTTTCTCAGCTAAGAAATATGGATGCTTTATGGAAAACCTTGATGCTACCAAGGAAACCAACCTGAATACATCAAGTTCAAAACTGTTTTAAGTTTGAATAAGACGCTGTCATTTAAATGAACAATGCCATTCAGCACTGATCACTTCCCATTTTGTATAACTAAAACCAGGCCCACTTATTCACTTCCCTCCTGCCACTGCTTCAGAAAATATACTTCCCATAAAGGGCATTAGGTACCATATAAAAGTGGGGCTGAACCACCTATTATAGCAAAGCCCAGATGGACGGCAGTCAGTATAAAGACTGAGTTCTGAGTAGTTCTGCTTTGCTCTCTGATGTATGCTTACCTCTGCTGTTTTCTTATACTGAGCACCCTTCTGCTTATGAAGAGCGTCCATCTGCTGTTCTACCTGAAAAAAAAAAAAATCTTTTTAATTTCATTTCTTCAATTTAACATGAGTATCATTATGTACTGTAAAAAATTAAGTGTCATTTTTTCCCCTTGTTAAAATACTTTCTCCTATACTAAAAGCCAGTAATTTGTAGGTTCATTCACCTGAAAAGTTTAAACATTCTCTAACTCTATCAAAGTTATCAACGCCTGAGGGAATTTTTTTTTTTGCAACATGCTACCACAGGTTTGTATTTTCACAGCATAAAGATTTGTGAATAAACTGCTTGTTTTAAAATCTTCCCAGTCTACTGACATTAATATTGATTGAGTAAGGCTATGTCAAAGAATTGCTGAATTTCAGACTCAGAAAATCATGTTTGAGAAATTCCAATTTAAAAAAAAAAAAAAAAAAAAACTTGTAGGCTAAACCGGCAGTTATGTGACTAGTAAGGCAGAATAGGTGACTATTACATTGTCAAACGCCGTTTACAAAAAAAGGAAATTAAAAGGTAAAACAACGATGTCGGACGATTTTGAACTTAGTGGAGAAGATGAGATGGAGTTTTTCGCCCTGCCCTGCCTTTTTGAACGGAATACACAGAGGAAAAGCGTGACCTTTTCAACGTAATTGCATATTACGCGACGTCACGAACACGCATAACAGAACAGAGCAAGGCGAGCATTTGTGCTTATAAAACTTAAACTTTATTTTTTAAATGACCGATCGTTTCGCAAGATAAGACCCTTATTCATCGTCTGGTGTCGTTTAAAGCCCTTTGAAGCTGCACTGAAACTGTCATTTGGACCTTGAACCGTTTGGGTCTCATTGAAGTCTATTAAATGGAGAAAAATCCTAGAATGTTTTCATCAAAAACCTTAATTTCTTTTCGACTGAAGAAAGAAAGACATGGACATCTTGGATGACATGGGGATGAGTAAATTATCAGCTAAAGTTTTTTTTTAGAGTGAACTACTCCTTTAACTAGAGTTGAAGTGCTTGCCGCTCGTGTGGATTGATATAAGGTCTGTTTACTCTCTTATGGAAGAAAAGAAGTTCCTGAACCGAATGGTATAAGAATCAGCAGGTGTTGTTGCGCCGAGATAAACACAGAGACGATTGAAATCAATGTATAGGAAGGCCACGTCATTTCTGTATTTATCATGTTATAAATGAAGATTTGAGTATTGCATCTCAAATACTTCGGTATAATCTATCATTTACAGCAATAAACACACATGACCTATCTTTGTCATTTTTATGGCTATGACTACTTTGACGCTCTTTTACTCATTCGATTCTGCGACTTTAGCTGGGGTTTCACAGGGGGGGTCACATCTATGAATCGCATTCCCGGGGGCAGGGTTTATGTAAATTTTGGTTCATTGGTTTGTTGTAGTCCTTTAAAAGTTATTTCTGTAAAAGAAAATATCTTCCTTTGAGCGTTGTAACTTTGCAATTGTTGTTTAAGCTGAAACAGCAGCATTACACACTAACTAAAGTTAAAAAAGTGAAATCATAGTCAACCACCACTTTAACTATTCTTCGACAGTGATGCCATCGAAATATGTATATAAGTAAAATATGTATAATAATGTTACTAATAATAGTATTACGTTATTAATAAAGTATAATTATTAAATTAATTATAATTATTAATTATAATTATTAATTACTAGTAATTACGTTAATATAAGTTATAATATATTATTGCTTTTGAAAACTACAGCCCCTTTCACACAGAGATACACTGGAAAATACACTGATAATGTGTCCCAGGATCGTTTGATTTTTGTTCATTCACAGTGCCAGTGATTTTCTGGAATCTGTGCATGCAACACATCCCTTACAGCATTGATCCTTACACGTTCCGGAACTGATCCCTGCAATGTTACTAGGTCCCCATCCCGGGATCAATCCCGAGACGTGTTTGCGTTCACAAAAGCACTCTAGCAATTATATGGCAATTGGTCAGAGAGCTTATTTTAATGCAATATTCCAAAAGCCAATGAAAAAGCCTAATAGGGTTTTTGTCGAGGGAACTAGGGTGACACTAACTGCCGGTTTAGCCTAGAAAAATACCTCATCACTATCAGTGCACTATTGCTAATATTTCATTTTAGAATAGTAGCAGACTGTTTTTTGGAGGCAACATATATTCTCCCCTGTATGCAGCTTTTGTTGTCACAGCTCAGGATAGTTGAAATAGTGAAGGGTTCATGAAGAAGTGCGTGTTTGTGTTGTGTCATCGGACAGTTAGTATTGTCATTTCCTTGCAACACCAGAGCAAATGGTCGCTTTTACACCTGGGTAAAAAAAAAACAACAGTGCCAAGAACTGGACACCCATATTTCCAAGAGGTCCTGCGCCAACTGAGCAACAGCCATCAAGATGAATGGGAACGCTAACAAATAACTTCCTCCAGGTATGAAAAGTCTTCCCATTTATTGCCACTGGTAATGCAGATATGGCACACTTCACTTTTAATAAGTAAGTTACAAAGTATGAAATGCTGCTTGTACATCTTACCCTCTTCCGGGCCTCTTTCTGTTTCTCTCGGAAGTCTTCTAATTTTTTGGCTTCCTCCCTCATGGTTTGGGCCAAATGCAGATGAGACAAACTCATATTTTCTGTTTCTAAACATTCAATTCAAACATAAGGGAGGGTAACAGAACAATAAACTGCAATAATTACATTTTCAGACAGTATTTACTTACGTAATTTGAAAACGTCAAGTGATCGTTTCAGGGTGCTAAAAACAGACAAAACATTGAGTAACCAACGTCCATTTTGTGCAATGAAACTATTGTAAAACTGCTGACAGTCACTTGTAAAGAACAGTAACACTTTATTTTATCACCCCATAGTAAGAGGAAAGGCACAAACCACAAACCAATTACAAACATGTGACCAACACAGAGAATGTTCAGGTTTGAAATGATCTAATACAATCAACATGGCACCGTTCAAATGTTATCCTTTTTTAAAGGGCATCAGTTGTGTCTAACCAGAACACCACAATAACATTTTAAATCACTGTTTTGTAAAATACATTTAAGAAATTTCTGGCTAAACAAATCAAAGAATGTAACCACTAAAACAACAACCTAAAAAGTGTAAGTGGTGCCTGCACAAGTTGTTGGGGGCCATTGCTAGAACCTTGCTACGGTGCCTTAATGTGGTTGCTAGATTACTGTTTACTGTCTCTAAAATGGCTCCGGTTCCTCATTTTATAGTCTGATTGATTATAATATTAATAGCTTCTCAACAAGAAACCTCATGATTTGATGTCGTTAGCACAAATGCTACATTTAATACTTAAGAGTTACCGGTTTACCTTTACAATCCTTTCAAGCAATTGCAATTTGTAAAAACATAACCAAAATACTACCTGTACTTACTAGACATTAGTACTTACTTCATTTCGCTGTGTCCACACACTTTCTTAGACAAACCAAGCAGATCCTTGGCGTATTTCTCTTCTATTGCAGCTCTGAAAAATATGTTTTTATATTTTAGATAAATGTTTTGTATGTGAGCCAAGAAGAAATACTAATATTACTAAGGAGTTTTAATCACTGTTTGTTTGCCTAAAATCTATTTGTTAATTAATCAAATGTTCTACTAATTGTATGAAACATGAATATTGAGCATGTTACAGTAATAAGAAGGATTTTATGTTTCATAATTTCTATACTGAGGAAACATTTCCACACTGCTTTGATATATTCTCCATCCTTGTTTAACATGCAGAAAACTATGAGTAAATCATTCATAGTTTTTTTTGTGAGATTTACATAATTCTGTAGCACTGTCAAGACATGAATTAGTCTAACTAGGCGAATAAGATGGTTAAAAAATAAAAAGCATTTCTTTACAGATGCATTCACATTTTTTTTTTAGGGACATCATTTTAAAATCAACATTTAAAAAATGTTTGGTTCATTTTGATTTCATGTTGACTTTAAACCCAGTATTTGTTGCTGTAACTCTGAAGGGTAAGTTCACCCAAATATGAAAGTTTTGCCAGCATTTCCTCACCCTTGTGTTGTTCCAAACCTGCATGAGATTCTGCTGAACACAAAAGAAGATATTTTGAAAAATGTTGGTAACCAAACAGTTGACAGTAGCCATTGACTTCAATTGTATGAGAAAAAAATACTATGGAAGTCTATGGGAAACTGTTTGGTTACAGGCATTCTTCAAAATATCTTCTTTTGTGTTCAGCAGAAGAAAAATGCATACTGGTTTGGAACAACTTGAAGGCCACTAAATTATGACAGAATTTAAATGTTTGGGTGAACTATGCCTTTAGCAGAGCAGGGGAATAGGTTTTAACTGTAAATCAATTTCACATGAACAACAGGAAATCTTGCAACAATGCTCGTCATGAGGCAGTAAAATTCCGTAATATTCGTGTGAATGCACTAAGAAGGTCAATTTATACGTGTGAGACCTTCAAGAGCTTCAGGTGAAAGTATCAGACTAAAAGTGTTGACTGTGACTTCTAACCTGGCTTTCATGAAGTCCTCGATTTCTTTGCACGTCCTTTTGCCGTCATTCAAGTGCTGGATGATGCTGTCATATCCAGCTGTGCTGGTGATATCAGCGTTCTGCACACAATTGAAGAATAAACAAAAAATACACAAAAAATATTCAAGTAATTTCACAAAAGTCACTCAGTTTTTGAACGAGCAAGCCACGAATCCACACAGAGCCCCATAGTATATCACTAATTCCTCACTGTAGTCTTCAGAAACATGGTGGTTTGGACTGTTGACTATCATTAACCATGAGAGCCCATCAGTCTATGTAATTTATAAGTCTGAGGGGCAGACATAGCATCATACCCAAAGCCACAGTCAACAATAAAAAGCTAAGAAAACTAAACTAAATTGCACCTTAGTGCCTGTTTTGCCAAATAAGGTCTAAATAATGTTCAATAGTTGAACGTGCTGGCCTAATTCAGTATTTTTATTTTCAATGTATTATTTTAGAAGATAATTTCTATTGGGTTGTTTTGTGGACTACTTGGTTTCTCAGGACGTGCTGACCATACTTCCCTTAAGGGAATTGACGTTGTTTCGATATGTGACATATGAGCTTAAAATAAAGCGTTTGCTAAATAACGTAGGCTATACATCAGATAAATTGATTATCATTTAGTATTGTGCAAATAAACAGTATATTCACTATGTTTCACTAAACATCGACTCCATATCCGCCCCAAAAAATACAAAACACTTACCCAAAAACTATCCTTGAAATGTAGTTCTCTCATCACGCCGGCTGCTGTTTGCTCAGACAGAAAGTGACTCTGAAGTTCCGTATCAGGCTGTAATAACGCAGAGACTGACTTCACACCGCAGAGATGGTCTGGTGCACATGGAGAATATAAAACACTCGCCTCAGGGTCCTAAAAGAGCATCTGTCGGAGAGCGAAAGTTGCGGTGGAGCAGAATACGGACTTTTCTTGGACCTTTTCACCGCCTAGTGGCCGAACTGTGGAGCTGCAGTTCAAAGCGCTTTCGGTGACTCGTGTTAAATACTTCAGATGTTGACTTGCGATGATTTAACAAATTTCTTGTATATTTGGGGGAGAGATTTTATGGTATTTTAAATTACACCTACTTGAGCGAAATGACCAGTAGCAATATTCTAGTTATATGAAAAATTATCTAACGGACACGTCCCAAACAATACCACCCACGATATAGTAATAAACATTAAGATTTTTTTTCTTTAAGGGATGTGCTCACCGAAAAATGGCAATTCTTCTGTCATCATTTACTCACCCTCAGGTTGTAATCCTATGAATTTGAAAAATATGATATTTTGAAGAATGTCAGTAACCAATAGTTGATGGGACCCATCGACTTCCATAGTATTTTCTCCCCTCATACTATGGAATGGCGTTATTCAAAATATCTTATTTTGTGTTCAGCAGAAGAAAGAAACTCATAGGGGTCCGTTCTTCGTACGTTGCTTAAAACATTCGAGATCAAATGAGACATCCAAGATGATATCATTGTGCTAATCATGATCCGGCTAATTGGGTTCTTCGAACACACCTGTTGTTTATGATTAGTATCGCTGGATTGAGTTATCTGAGATAATTGCGCGTTCATGCGCTGGTTTAAAAGGAGATCGATAGTAGAAACATTGATCAGGAGTTACAGATTCAAATATCAGGTAAGGAATTGGAAAGAGTAGAGAGCTTTAAATATCTAGGTATATGGTTTGACAAAAGATTAACATGGGCAGTTCATATTCAGAAGATGGTAGAAAAGTGTAAAAAGGTATTGAATGTAATGAGGTGTTTGCATGGGGTGAAATGGGGTGCAACTAGGAGTGCTATGCATACAATATATACTGGACTGATTAGATCAGTTTTTGATTATGGGTGTGTTGTATATGGGTCTGCTGCTAAGACAGCTTTAAATAAACTAGACAGAGTACAGAGTCGAGGTTTAAGATTATGTTGTGGAGCCATGAAGACAACTCCAGTGGCAGCCATCCAAGTAGAGATGGGGGAGTTGCCTTTAGATCTCAGAAGAGACCAGCTTAGCCTGTTTTTTTGGGCAAACCTTAAAGGTCATAGGGAAGACCATTTGAGTCAATCTACATTGGTAGAGTGTCAAGAGAGACAGAATGGTAGAAAAAGTAGTTTTGGGTGGACTATTGGACAGAAAATAAATGAGATGGAAATAGCCTTGTTGGATATAAGTCCCACAGTAGTATTTTCAAGAGTTCCTTTATGGACTCTTGAAGATCTTTCAGTTGATCTCAGTCTTTTGGAGGAAACTAAGAATGGGGATATAGATAGTAATATGGTGCAGGGGTATTTAGTTGAAAGATATGGGGATAGGATTATAATGTACACAGATGGGTCCAAAAGGGATGGGAGAGTGGGGGTGGCTTTTGTTATTCCAAAATTAAAAGTAGCAACTCAAAAAGAATTAATGATAATTTAGCAGTCTATACAGCAGAACTAATTGCTATTTTAATGGCACTCTCTTGGGCTGTGAGTAACAGGCCAAGAAGTTTAGTAATTGCTTCAGACTCAGCGTCAGCTCTGATGAGTATTCAGAACATAAATTCACAATCTAGACAAGACATTGTTGTAGATATCCAAATGGCTAGTACATTAATTAAAACTGGAGTCAATGTTGGACTTGTATGGGTACCTGCCCACAAAGGAGTAATAGGGAATGAGTTGGCGGATAAGTATGCAAAAAAGGCAACAGAAATGGAGTATATAAGTTTAAGCATTAAGTATAGTAAAGAAGAGGTGAAATCAATCATTAAAAGAAAGATAAAGGAGAAGTGGCAAGTGTTGTGGGATAATGGTCAGACTGGTAGGAGACTATATAATATCCAAAAAAGAGTGGGGGTGAGTAGAAGTACTTGCAGAAATACACAGGAGGAGAACATCATTTCAAGAATGAGACTTGGGCATACAGGCTTAAACAGTACATTATTTTTAATGGAAAAACATGCTGATGGGAGGTGTAGTGTATGTAACACACAGGATACCATAGAACATGCTATTGAAGAATGTACTAGATATAGTAATGAGAGACAACAGTTAATCCAGCAGTTAGAAGATGAAGAGATACCTTTGAAAGTAAGGGATATTTTGCTAAGGAATTCGGGAGATTTTTGTTTTGGGTTTTTATTTTCCTTTTTTAGAAGAACAGGTTTAATAAAGATAATTTAAGTGTAGGGAAATAATTTATCCAGACCTACACTCCATTTCAGAAGGTGGCGGTAATGCAACCAGACGTTATTTGCCAACCGCCATAAAAACAAGAAGAAGAACATTGATCAGCAACGCTGCTATTGGCTGCTCAACATGGCCAAAGAGCGCGCTCAGTTTTTCACTGCAGCAGAGCAAAAGTTATTGCTTGAAACGATATGCAGAATTTGAACATTTATTAAAAAATGTCACCTCAAATGTGCAAAAGCCATGGAGTGGGCTGGTGAAAAGTACAAAAAGTTCGAAAAGAAAAACAAACATTTGGTGGTCCTGCACCTCCACGTTATACCCGGCAGAAGAGCTGGCCCTTGGGTTGAATGTGAACCGCATTGTGGAGGACATCCCTGGGTTCAGCTCTTCCTCAGACCCAGAGTCCAGTCGCAGCAACACCTTCAGTACTGGTAAATGAGCTTTAAATGATCTTAGTGCACTGTAAAATAATTTGTTGCTGCATTAAATTAAGTAGGCCTATACTCCCAATGGCTGGTCCAGTCATATCAACGGTTAACTACGTTGAGTAGTAATGAATTGGCGTGGCGGCGGTGTTGCAACAATCTATAGAGATATTCTAAATGTTACTCAGAAAACAGGTCACAGGTTTAATTCGTTTGAAGTACTTGTGCTAAATGTTACGCTCTCAGATGTAAGAAACAAATCCCTATTATCTCTAGCCTTGGCTACTGTATATAGACCTCCAGGGCCATATGTTGATTTCCTTAAAGAGTTTGCAGACTTTCTATCAGATCTATTGGCCAATGCCGATAAAGCAATAATTGTTGGAGACTTTAACATACACGTAGATAACATAAATGATGCGTTAGGGGCTGCGTTTACAGATTTATTCAACTCCTTTGGGGTCACGCAAAACGTCAGTGGTCCCACTCATCGTCTAAATCATACACGATGTAATTATATCATATGGAACCAATCCAACTGATATAAATATTATACCGCAGAGTGACGATCTCACTGATCATTACATGGTAACTTGCCTAATACGCACTGATGAAATTTGTCATGTTGCGCCACGTTATCGACCAGGCAGAACAATCCTTCCATCCACTATAGATAGATTCTCAAATAGCTTACCTGATCTATCTCAGCTGCTCAGTGAACCCAAACAAACAGATGAACTAGAGGAAATGACTAGCAGTTTGAGCACCATTTTCTCTAGTACACTAGATATTGTTGCACCAATTAGATTAAAAAAGGTTAGAGAGAAAACTAAAGCACCATGGTACAACAGTGCTACGCATGCCATCAAGAGAGAAACTCGTAACTTAGAGCGTAAATGGAAACAAACTAATTTAGAGGTCTTTAGAATCGCGTGGAAAGACAGTATATCACGTTATAAAAAGGCTCTAAAAGCAGCCAGGGCTGATCATCTCCGCAAACTAATAGAAAATAACCAAAATAATCCAAGGTTCTTATTTAACACCGTGGCTAGACTAACAAATAAACAGACATCACCAGAGCAAAATATTCCGTTACAATATAGTGGTAATGATTTTATGAATTACTTCGATGAGAAAATAGAAAGCATCATTGCATCATTGCATCTAAACCAACAACATGTTTATTAGATCCAATACCCACTAAACCACTGAAAGAAGTGTTACCTGTCGTGTAAGAGCCTCTTCTTAATATTATTAACTCGTCTTTATTTTTAGGTCATGTTCCGAAAATATTCAAGCTGGCAGTTATAAAACCTCTCATTAAGAAACCACAATTAGATCCAAATAACCTAGCAAATTACAGACCCATCTCAAATCTTCCATTTATGTCTAAAATACTAGAAAAGTTGTGTCCCGCTCAACTGTGCTCTTTCTTGCAAGAAAATGATATCTATGAAAAATTTCAGTCGGGATTCAGATCGCATCATAGCACAGAAACTGCGCTAGTTAAAATTACAAATGATTTACTTTTAGCTTCAGACCAAGGCTGTATCTCAATACTAGTTCTACTCGATCTTAGCGCTGCGTTCGACACTATAGATCATAAAATACTCCTGGATCGACTACAAAACTACACTGGTGTTCAGGGACAGGCATTAAGCTGGTTTAGATCGTACTTATCAGACCGTCACCATTTTGTCTGTTTAAATGGGGAAAAATCGAAGATAACGTCAGTAGACTATGGAGTGCCGCAAGGATCTGTGCTAGGCCCTCTGCTATTCTCAATATACATGCTGCCACTGGGTAATATTATAAGAAAACATGGAATTAATTTCCACTGTTATGCTGATTACACTCAATTATATATCTCATCACGACCAGATGAAAACACTAACTTATCTAACTTGACAGAGTGTCTAAATGATATAAAATGCTGGATGACGTGTAATTTCCTGCTATTAAATTCAGATAAAACAGAGGTATTACTTATTGGTCCAAAAAACTACCCACAAAATCCCTTACAATACAACTTTAATTTAGAAGGATGTCCTGTTACTTTATCCACTACAGTAAATGACCTGGGTGTTATACTAGACCGCAACTTGACTTTCGAAAATCATATTTCATGTTACAAGAACAGCCTTTTTCCACCTTAGAAACATTGCTAAGCTACGTAACATGCAATCTGTTTCTGATGCAGAAAAGCTAGTTCATGCATTCATAACCTCGAGGCTAGATTACTGTAATGCTTTATTAGCTGGTTGTCCTGCATCCTCAATAAATAAGCTACAGTTAGTGCAAAATGCAGCCGCTAGAGTTCTTACTAGGTCAAGAAAATATGATCATATAACACCTATTTTATCATCTCTACACTGGTTACCTATTAAGTTCCGTATCAATTACAAAGTATTACTGCTGACCTATAAAGCCCTAAATGGTATAGCTCCGGTGTATTTAATGGCACTTCTATCGTCCTACAATCCATCGCGTTCTTTAAGATCACTAAATTCGAGGCTTCTGGTCATACCTAGGATACCTAAGTCCACTAAAGGAGGGAGGGCGTTCTCACATTTAGCTCCTAAACTCTGGAATAGTCTTCCTGATATTGTTCGAGACTCAGACTCGCTGTCCCAGTTTAAAACTAGATTAAAGACGCATCTCTTTAACCAAGCATTCACTTAAAGCTTACCTCTTATACTACTGCTGAATCAGTTCGAATGCATTAATATTATGAACATCAGCTATGCTAATTATTTCCCATCTGCCTTTCTGCTGTTATCTCGGGACGCTAGTCTCACGGAGACTTCAGATGCCCCAACACCTGTGAAGAGACGACTCGACGCCGGCGATATGTTATGCCCTAAATTAATACATGATTAACTGACTGTATTTTTCAATGTACATTTCAGAAATGCACTTTCTGTAAAGCTGCTTTGAGACAATGTGTATTGTGAAAAGCGCTATACAAATAAAATTGAAATTGAATTGAATTGCTTTGACTTGTGAAACGTGTGAAACTACATGTAGTTAATGTAAAAAAAAAAATTGCCATGAGTTATTGATCACATTTCCCCCCA
This sequence comes from Meda fulgida, assembly GCA_030578275.1. Classification (NCBI taxonomy): domain Eukaryota; kingdom Metazoa; phylum Chordata; class Actinopteri; order Cypriniformes; family Leuciscidae; genus Meda; species Meda fulgida. Next base: position 4,572,208 of record CM060625.1, on the reverse strand, counting down.
CTGTATTTCATTGTAATGAAATTGTGTTTTCCTCTTTTGTGCAGTTTTAAACAATACATCAACACTTTAATCTGTTCCCAAGAAAGTGTTGGCTGAAATATGAGCAGTAAGTGTACTTTTTCTAACTTTACATCTAAAGGGAAGAAAGTACAACACTTTGTATAATGCCCATTTAATGCACAGGATAGTGAAGAAACCCTCTCAGATGACTGTCTTTTGGAGAAAGTATCTGTAAGTGCTTAAATAACTTAATTTACAGTTCAGTATTATTTCTGAATGCAATATGAGTTGCAGGAGTCCACATCTACAGAAGAGTCTGCACAAAGCAGTGATACAGAGGTGCCCAGTGTTGTACTTTTCCTTTTAATTTTTGTTGGCATGTGTTGACAGGTTTACCCCAAGTCCCCCTGCCCACCACCCCTAGAAAATAGAGTATTTTGAAAATACTTGACAACTTAAAGAAAAAAAAAACTGGCTCTAGAGATAAAGTTGCTTCAAAGGAAATTCAGAGTAAGTGCTAATATATAATTTCACATAGAGTACTATTGCTGACTTTGCATAATATCTCTTATTGCAGGCAAAAATGACTATGACTGGCTTTTCTTTACAAAGAACAATTAAAATAAAACTCAAAGTACTAAGCATATTTGTCTTGTCTTTTATTAAACATGTTTTATATTTTTGTGATGGTAAAATGTTGTGTAATATGGCACATGCAATGTCACAGGCCCTGTCATGTGCAACCCTCAGACTTTTCAGACACTTTAGTTGGCTAAAGTTCACTTCATTGTGTGCCCTTGTCCTGGCTAGAGCGGCATTGTAACTGGTTTGGGTCAGGGGTCATGGGGTCATAAAACGCCTGTCTCCAAGCAGGATCCTGTTGTAATCACCTGTATAATGGAAAAATTCAGTTCTGTTAGGATAAGCACAAGTCTTAGCCGCGATCTAATCATGTTTACATGAAATAAACCTGCTCGCGAGCAGCTTCAAGCTTGCTCACCTGTTGCTATGACAGCAAGTCCAGGATGAGCGTCGAAGAACGATGCCAAATCGTCAACAATCAAATCCAGCTAACTGAGTTAGCAACGTACGAAGAACGCGCCCCAGGTTTGAAACAACATGAGGTTGAGAAATATATTTACCCCATTTTTGAGTGACCTATCCCTTTAAGCAAGTTGCAATCATGTGTTTTCAAAATGTGTCTTCTAACCCTTATAAATTGTTTTATTGGTAACTAAATTCAACAACAAAAAATCTCTAATAAAAAATATTTTAATATGTCTAAATGTGTCATACTAAACTAACAAGCGAAAATTGTTTATTGCATTTATTTAAAAACACAATTTACTATTTTTATTTAAAACAGCCAATCCATTACTATATGATTTGTTATTGTATTTGAAAGAAATCCCACAAATGATAACCAAGACTGCATTTATTTGATCAAAAATAGTGAAAACTGGCATCTTATAACAATTTTAAAAAGTTTTCTATTGTAATATATTTTAAAAAGTAATTTATTCCTGTATTCAAAGCTGAACTTTCAGCATCATTACTCCAGACTTCAGTCACATGATCCTTCAGAAATCATTCTAATTTAATGCTCTAGAAACATTTATCATCATCACTGTTGATTTTTTTTCCATATTCTTTGATTAAAACGAAGTTCAAAAGATCATAATATATTTGAAATAGAAATATGTTGTAACATTGTTTTACTTTAGTTCTATTTAATCCATACATGCCGTATTGATTTCTTTTAAATGTCAGTGTAAAACTGTTCAGTACTTTATCAGTTTTTCCTGTATATTTATAGTTTTGTGACAAATAAAACAAAATCCTTGGTGTGTGAATTTTCCTCATCTTTATTGAAAATGAAGGGCACAAATTCACACCCTATGTCTCTAGCAAACCCCTTTGAAAACCCCAGCCACGATACTCAAATAAAAAAGAAAGAAAAATACAATGAACAACTACTTCAAAAACACCTAATCTAAAATATACATAAAGTGTCCTGGTCCCCACACTTTCCATGTGAAACATGTCACTCTACAAAGGGCAAAAACATAGTAATTAAACATTAAGTGTTACTTCAAATTCATGACTAAAATCAGGTCTCTAGACTATGTTCTGTCCCTTGACGGATTCAGGAGGGTTTAGATACTGTGTTTGGGCTTTGGAGGGCAGGAGATACAGAACTGTAGAGTGAAGATCGGTTTAAAAAAGCATCCATGTTGACAGTGAACTGCAGGCAGGTCTTATATTTTCTTTACGGCGTCGTCAATCTCACTTATCTGCTCTTTCAGTTGGTTCCACTGCTCTGGGTTCAGGGAAATACCTGTATTAACACATCAAACAGAACTCGGAAATAAACAACTCAGATCACTTATACACAAAATGCATCTGAACACATATTGTTTTGTTTTTTTGAGCACATGCATAAAAATAGTGCACAGATAAATTCTGTAAAAAGTTAAATAAGAATTGAGATTCATTTTGATTTCATGGTGACTTTAAAATCCAAACCAGAGTAAAGCAGCCCTGTCCCACTGATTAAAAAACACATTGCTGAATCTCTACCAACTGGGATCTCTACTGTCACATTTGAATCCATGAAGAACAGACACCTACCTTTTCTGCCTGGTTTCATTTCACCTTCCTGGTCCATCCAGTATTCCCGGATATCAATCAGCACTTTCCCCTTGAAATCCCGAACACTCACATACCTCATCTTTCCTATCTTAAAACAAACAAACAATATAACATACAATGCAGTGTGGTAATGCTGTATCAAGTAAAGCCAAACATTTATGTCATCATATCTCTGTCAGATCGTTCACCTGGAACATGTTATCTTTTTCACTGCTGCTGCTTTTGGAGGCAGATGACACTTTTGAAGTTTCTCCACTTTTTTGTTTCTTTGATGGCTTCTCTGGTGTTGCCAGCTTCTTTCTCTTGGCCTGAAATACAGAATTTTACATTGTATTGAAAGCCATTAACAAGAACTTAGGATTTCACATGAAACAGGTACTAATAAATCATGGCCGAGCGCGAATTTCAGAATGGCGCTTCGGTTTTAACAGTCAAAAATTAAGATGCAAGTAGCTAAACATTTTATATTTGACAAATGCATTATAGAAATGGTCCTGGGACGCAAACAGCTCAACCGGACCTGCTTTCAGTATATTAGGCATATAATTGAGAATGAATGTGTGAATATTGTGAATTAATTTAATAAACTCAGTTAAACTTTCCTGATAGGCTCAGTAATTCACTTAATTCTTACATTCTAAAATAAATAATAGAAGTAGTCTAAATAATGTAGATATATCTTCTGTGGAAGTCTCAGGACCAAAACATACTCATCCTGTCAACCAAACGCCATTTTTAATTATTTTTCAACTGAGAAAAACAAAAGACTGACACGGTATTACAGCTATTGTTATCCAATCCAGAATTATAATGATCCCTGGGCCCCAGCACAAGTTGTTTCTGGCCTCAAAAATTCGAAAACTCTGTGTACAGTCATGCTAATGTTCTGAGAACACGAAACTGGTGGTTATACTCAAGATATATCCAATTTTGCAGATGCAAATACTTTTGGATGCAATTTATATTTCTTTCAGTTAGTTAAAAGTGTAATGTGGGGATATTCGTGTCCATACCTTTGTGTCAACTTCACTGTCAGAGTCACTGTCTGAGGAAGAAGACAACACTTCCTTTGACTTAGGCATTCTGAAAAGGACAACACACTTTAAATGAAAAACCAAACCACAATTGTGAAAAGCATATATTGCACTAATACACTCAGGGCTATATTGCTTGAAACTAATTTTGGAATAATAAAAAAATCATAATCTAGGTGCAGGCAAAGAATTTCATCATGGTTGCATCCACGTGCTTTGCAAAAATGTTTTCTAAGTCTATAAAAAATACATTTATTTTCCGAAGAAGCAATGCTTACATTTTCGCATGTTGTGTTTTTCAGGTATTAAATGAGTGGAAGAGAACCTGATTAAAGGGCGTGAGTCGTTAACTATTATAAGAACAAACAAGGCCGAGCATAAACACGCAGCAAAATGGCCATTTGCCAATAGTTTCCTTTCAATGAAAGAATCTGTTATTGCACTGTGTCGGCTGATATTATAGTTGTGCCCGAAAATTATACTAAGCTGCACGTATCAAAATACTTACGTGATGTTGCAAGGTAAATGTAGGGTGAACTGAACACAGGCTCAATTCGATGCGCGCGATCGTTCTGCGAAACCTGTGCTGCTGAGCGCGCGTTTGCAAGCTGTACCAGGAAGCGCCCTTGAAGAACTGGATTGTGGGAAGTGTAGTTTTGATAATCCATCATTGGCGCTATACTGCCATCCAAAGCCAACGTGCAGTAACTACACATTTGTTCAAAATTGAGTTAACCCTTAAACAGGCAAGAGTGAAAAATGCTAAGCAAAAAATAATTTCATTTAACAAAGCAGTTAATCATCTTTTCATATTGTTTATGATCAAAACCTTTTCTAATCTTGACAAAACACATATTGTCTCAAGTCTCAAGGTACCATATTTTGTGACAGAAGTGATATTTGGACAGAATTTTATTCATTTGTTATGGCAGAATGCATAAAATTAAATTCAATGGAATGTAAGTCACCCGGTGGCTATTTTTGGTATTATGCCTAAACAAAATCTCACGGGAACTTAATTTTTTGTAATATCAACTTCAAATTTGAAACACAACTTGGTTAGATATATGGCTTTGATTTTATAGTAATTTTATAGTAAATATAGTAAATATTTTGTAAAATACATATTTTATAAAAAAGAATAAATATTTAGGACAGTAGGCTATATTTGATTTAATGTAAGATTTAAACTTCCTTAACTTTTTCATACTTTCATTTTTTTAAAGTGCTTTCACTTCAGCAATAATCTGCTGACTGTTTTCTTTAAAACAACACCAAAATTAAGTCTATATTCCAAAGCATTCTTGAATTACAATCATTTAAGTTTGAATAGTGAATTTTAAATAGAACTAGTTTAATCCTTTTTGTATACCCTAAACAGGCAACGTGTCTCAGAAGACACATACATTTCAAAACAATTACTTAATTTTCTCCTTCAGCACCTTAAGACAATGTTCACAATTAATGTTAGCAGTATTCTTTTTTTTTTTCAAAAGAAAAGTAAGTTTAATATATATTTACTTATCTCAAAATCTGAATGTTCTGCACCAAGCCATGTTGGATTTAGGTCAGGCTGACTAATTGATCACAAAAAATTTGAAGCAAATTATGTGACCAGCATGCTCAAGACAGACCAGGCTGTCATAAGTGTTAAAAGAATTTGATGAAAAAATCGTTCTTATGTCCCAAAAAAGACAATAAAAACAATGTATCTCGTGAGACACGTTGCCTGTTTTAGGGTTAAGGCTTGAAATGGGCTTTGTGAAATATTTTCTGTCCCTTACAAAATCTTCAGAGAACCGAGTGTCAAAATTGCAGTAACTTATAGCCTATGTTTTTTTTTTTTTAAATAGGCTATTTTTGATAAGGAACAAGTTTCAAGTTTTGCATTTTTTATTTAAAAACATTCTCTGTGTAAACTTCAAAAACGTGAATCTGTGAAAACAGCGACGACGTGCACATGCATATTATGTCTTTGGTCTATAGGTATGCGCATTTGAATATGTGCGTGAGGTCTTTTTTAGGTCTCGTAGGTTGGTACAGACGTTTTATTCCTAATTTTTCCACTCGAGCAGTTGTGCTCACTGACCTCACTCAGAAGGCTAGCCCCCAAAAGGTTGTGTGGACGCCTGAGTGTGAAACAGCCTTTCAAGATCTCAAGGGTTGTTTGTGTCAGGGGCCAGTGCTGCAGAGCCCTAATTTCGACCTTGCTTTTACAGTGCAGACGGATGCATGGGGAGTAGGGCTAGGAGCTGTACTGTTGGGCAAGCCCCACTGACACTATACCTTCCTGGTCAGGCATTGACTCAGCACCATCGTCATCTTCCTCCACCGTTCTCTGAATGGTCTGCCTCTTGGGTGGCATCCTGACGTTTCACTGAAGCCTTCTACTGCACTAGACAAAACCGCTGCCACCATTTCTCATAGCGTGTCCCGTAGAGATCAAGGGGAGGTGGTAGATAGGCTCAGGACTCAGATATCATCTCAAAGAGGATTTTTATTAAAGGCCAGTGGAGTAGTAGGGGTGTACAAACTCTCAGTGAAGTGTCACAGAAACAATTCCAAAATTAAACCAAAAAAAATATTTACAAACTTAAACTAGACTCAATGCAAACTTTGATATGCCAATAACCAAAGAAAAACGAATTGCTACAGGCAGCAAAAATCTTCATGATACGTTCAGCAATATAACCCCCTCCCTTTTTTCCAAAGGTTCAGTTTAGACTGTCTTATATAGCCTAGAACAGGCTCATTACACTCAAGACCATACCAACTACAGGGGTATCAATACAAAACCTTTGTAGCTTAAATATATGACCATTAACCAATTAACTTTCAAAAATCAACAATAAATAAAATAAACTCATTCAGCAACTTAAACTAAATGCAAACACCATAAGACATTTCTCCATGCCTACATTACCAAGGGTTAAGTTCCCTATTAGTAAAAATGGTTTAACCCGACCCAAGAAAAAGGAAAGCTGTGGACCCGCCCCCTCCTTTTTGGAGTCACAGGAACAGGAAATGGTGAGTAGACAGCATGTGTGGTAACTGTTTGCAATGTGGGACTAAATACAAATTTGAAATAATAAATAACAAAAATGGATAACTAAAAACTTGTCTGTGTGGTTAATGAGAAAATCAAAAAGAAACTATAGTAGACATAACATGTTGTGAAGACCACTGATATGTGCACCTATCTGCAATCAACTCCAACAGCATATCTTAAACTTATTATAAATGAGTATTATAAAATAATGAACCTAAGGGACTGCAAACAATTTGTAATGACTACGGCAGTGATGACGACATCTTAGCTCCCGTCATCACAACCGGGAATCCTGCACATGTCACTGCACCTCTCATTGCATCTCTCAGTGCTCCTGCACCTCTCACTTCACCTCTCACTGCTCCTACACCTCTCACTGCATATCTCACTGGGCCTGCACCTCTCAGTGCATCTCTGACTGCTCCTGCACCTCTCATTGCATCTCTCACTGCTCCTGCACCTCTCATTGCATCTCTCACTGCTCCTGCATCTCTGTGCAGTGAGAGGTGCAGGCCCAGTGAGAGATGCAGTGAGAGGTGCAGGACCAGTGTAAGATTCAGTGAGAGGTGCAGGAGAAGCGAGAGATGCAGTGAGAGGTGCAGGAGCAGTTAGAGATGCAGTGAGATGTGCAGGAGCAATTAGAGATGCAGTGAGAGGTGCAAGAGCACTGAGCGATGCAATGAGAGGTACAGTGAGATGTGCAGGAGCAGTTAGAGATGCAGTGAGAGGTGCATGCCCAGTGAGAGATGCAGTGAGAGGTGCAGGCCCAGTGAGAGGTGCAGGAGCAGTGAGAGATGCAATGAGAGGTGCAGTGAGAGGAGCAGGAGCAGTGAGAGATGCAATGAGAGGTGAATTGAGTTGCAGGAGCAGTGAGAGAAGCAGTGAGAGGTGCATGAGCAGTGAGAGGTGCAGGAGCAGTGAGAGATGCAGTGAGAGGTGCAGGAGCAGTGAGATATGCAGTGAGAGGTGCAGGCCCACTGAGAGATGCAGTGAGAGGTGCAGGACCAGTGAGAGATTCAGTGAGAGGTGCAGGAGAAGCGAGAGATGCAGTGAGAGGTGCAGGAGCAGTTAGAGATGCAGTGAGAGGTGCAGTGAGATGTGCAGGAGCAGTTAGAGATGCAGTGAGAGGTGCAGGTCCAGTGAGAGATGCAGTGAGAGGTGCAGGAGCAGTGAGAGATGCAGTAAGAGGTGCAGTGAGAGGTGCAGTGAGAGGTGCAGGCCCAGTGAGAGATGCAGTGAGAGATGCAATGAGAGGTGCAGTGAGAGGACCAGGAGCAGTGAGAGATAAAATAAGAGGTGAATTGAGAGTTGCAGGAGCAGTGAGAGAAGGAATGAGAGGTGCATGAGCCGTGAGAGATGCAGTGAGAGGTGCAGGAGCAGTGAGATATGCAGTGAGAGGTGCAGGCCCACTGAGAGATGCAGTGAGAGGTGCAGGAGCAGTGAGAGATGCAGTCAGAGGTCCAGGAGCAGTGAGAGATGTATTGAGAGGTGCAGTGAGAGGTGCATGAGCAGTGAGATATGCAGTGAGAGGTGCAGGAGCAGTGAGAGATGCAATGAGAGGACCAGTGAAAGGTGCAGGAGCAGTGAGAAATGCAGTGAGAGGTGCAAGAGCAGTGAGAGATGCAGTGAGAGGTGCATGAGCAGTGAGAGATGCAATGAGAGGACCAGTGAGAGGTGCAGGAGCAGTGAGAGATGCAGTGAGAGGTGCAGTGAGAGATGCAGGCCCACTGAGAGATGCAGTGAGAGGTGCAGGAGCAGTGAGAGATGCAGTCAGAGGTGCAGGAGCAGTGAGATATGCAGTGAGAGGTGCAGGCCCACTGAGAGATGCAGTGAGAGGTGCAGGAGCAGTGAGAGATGCAGTCAGAGGTGCAGGAACAGTGAGAGATGCATTGAGAGGTGCAGTGAGAGGTGCAAGAGCAGTGAGAGATGCAGTGAGAGGTGCATGAGCAGTGAGAGATGCAATGAGAGGACCAGTGAGAGGTGCAGGAGCAGTGAGAGATGCAGTGACAGGTGCAGTGAGAGATGCAGGCCCACTGAGAGATGCAGTGAGAGATGCAGGAGCAGTGAGAGATGCAGTCAGATGTGCAGTGAGAGGTGCAGGAGCAGTGAGAGATGCAGTAAGAGGTGCAGGCCCATTGAGAGATGCAGTGAGAGATGCAGTGAGAGGTGCAAGAGCAGTGAGAGATGCAGTGAGAGGTGCAGGAGCAGTGAGAGATGCAGTGAAAGATGCAGTGAGAGATGCAGTGAGAGGTTCAGGCCCAGTGAGAGATGCAGTGAGAGGTGCAGGAGCAGTGAGAGATGTAGTAAGAGGTGCAGGAGGAGTGAGAGAAGCAGTGAGAGGTGCAGAGAGAGTTACAGGCCCAGTGAGAGATGCAGTGAGAGGTGCAGGAGCAGTGAGAGATGAAGTGAGAGGTGCAGTGAGAGGTGCAGGACTAGTGAGAGATGCAGTGAGAGATGCAGTGAGAGGTGCAGTGAGAGGAGCAGTGAGAGGTGCAGGAGCAGTGAGAGATGCAGTGAGAAGTGCAGGAACAGTGAGAGATGAAGTGAGAGGTGCAGTGAGAGGTGCAGTGAGAGGTGCAGGCCCAGTGAGGGATGCAGTGAGAGGTGCAGTGAGAGGTGCAGGAGCAGTAAGAGGTGCAGTCAGAGGTGCAGTGAGAGGTGCAGGACTAGTGCGAGATGCAGTGAGAGATGCAGTGAGAGGTGCAGAAGCAGTGAGAGATGAAGTGAGAGGTGCAGTGAGAGGTGCAGTGAGAGGTGCAGGCCCAGTGAGAGATGCAGTGAGAGGTGCAGTGAGAGGTGCAGGAGCAGTAAGAGGTGCAGTGAGAGGTGCAGGACTAGTGCGAGATGCAGTGAGAGCTGCAGTGAGAGGTGCAGTGAGAGGTGCAGGAGCAGTGAGAGATGCAGTGAGAGGTGCAGGAGCAGTGAGAGATGAAGTGAGAGGTGCAGTGAGAGGTGCAGGCCCAGTGAGAGATGCAATGAGAGGAGCAGTGAGAGGTGCAGGAGCAGTGAGAGATAAAGTGAGAGGTGCAGGAGCAGTGAGAGATGCAGTGAGAGATGCAATGAGAGGTGCAGTGAGAGATGCAATGAGAGGTGCAGTGAGAGGTGCAGGAGCAGTGAGAGATGTAGTGAGAGGTGCAGGAGCAGTGAGAGATGCAGTGAGAGGTGCAGGAGCAGTGAGAAATGCAGTGAGAGGTGCAAGAGCAGTGAGAGATGCAGTGAGAGGTGCATGAGCAGTGAGAGATGCAATGAGAGGACCAGTGAGAGGTGCAGGAGCAGTGAGAGATGCAGTGAGAGGTGCAGTGAGAGATGCAGGCCCACTGAGAGATGCAGTGAGAGGTGCAGGAGCAGTGAGAGATGCAGTCAGAGGTGCAGGAGCAGTGAGATATGCAGTGAGAGGTGCAGGTCCACTGAGAGATGCAGTGAGAGGTGCAGGAGCAGTGAGAGATGCAGTCAGAGGTGCAGGAACAGTGAGAGATGCATTGAGAGGTGCAGTGAGAGGTGCAAGAGCAGTGAGAGATGCAGTGAGAGGTGCAGGAGCAGTGAGAGATGCAATGAGAGGACCAGTGAGAGGTGCAGGAGCAGTGAGAGATGCAGTGACAGGTGCAGTGAGAGATGCAGGCCCACTGAGAGATGCAGTGAGAGATGCAGGAGCAGTGAGAGATGCAGTCAGATGTGCAGTGAGAGGTGCAGGAGCAGTGAGAGATGCAGTAAGAGGTGCAGGACGATTGAGAGATGCAGTGAGAGATGCAGTGAGAGGTGCAAGAGCAGTGAGAGATGCAGTGAGAGGTGCAGGAGCAGTGAGAGATGCAGTGAAAGATGCAGTGAGAGGTTCAGGCCCAGTGAGAGATGCAGTGAGAGGTGCAGGAGCAGTGAGAGATGTAGTAAGAGGTGCAGGAGGAGTGAGAGAAGCAGTGAGAGGTGCAGAGAGAGTTACAGGCCCAGTGAGAGATGCAGTGAGAGGTGCAGGAGCAGTGAGAGATGAAGTGAGAGGTGCAGTGAGAGGTGCAGGACTAGTGAGAGATGCAGTGAGAGATGCAGTGAGAGGTGCAGTGAGAGGTGCAGGAGCAGTGAGAGATGAAGTGAGAGGTGCAGTGAGAGGTGCAGGACTAGTGAGAGATGCAGTGAGAGATGCAGTGAGAGGTGCAGTGAGAGGAGCAGTGAGAGGTGCAGGAGCAGTGAGAGAAGCAGTGAGAAGTGCAGGAGCAGTGAGAGATGAAGTGAGAGGTGCAGTGAGAGGTGCAGTGAGAGGTGCAGGCCCAGTGAGGGATGCAGTGAGAGGTGCAGTGAGAGGTGCAGGAGCAGTAAGAGGTGCAGTCAGAGGTGCAGTGAGAGGTGCAGGACTAGTGCGAGATGCAGTGAGAGATGCAGTGAGAGGTGCAGAAGCAGTGAGAGATGAAGTGAGAGGTGCAGTGAGAGGTGCAGGCCCAGTGAGAGATGCAGTGAGAGGTGCAGTGAGAGGTGCAGGAGCAGTAAGAGGTGCAGTGAGAGATGCAGTGAGAGGTGCAGTGAGAGGTGCAGGAGCAGTGAGAGATGCAGTGAGAGGTGCAGGAGCAGTGAGAGATGAAGTGAGAGGTGCAGTGAGAGGTGCAGGCCCAGTGAGAGATGCAATGAGAGGAGCAGTGAGAGGTGCAGGAGCAGTGAGAGATAAAGTGAGAGGTGCAGGAGCAGTGAGAGATGCAGTGAGAGATGCAATGAGAGGTGCAGTGAGAGATGCAATGAGAGGTGCAGTGAGAGGTGCAGGAGCAGTGAGAGATGTAGTGAGAGGTGCAGGAGCAGTGAGAGATGCAGTGAGAGGTGCAGTGAGAGGTGCAGGAGCAGTGAGAGATGCAGTGAGAGATGCAGTGAGAGGTGCAGTGAGAGGTCCAGGCCCAGTGAGAGGTGCAGGAGCAGTGAGATATGAAGTGAGAGGTGCAGGACTAGTGAGAGATGCAGTGAGAGGTGCAGGAGCAGTGAGAGATGCAGTGAGAGGTGCAGTGAGAGGTGCAGGAGCAGTGAGAGATGCAGTGAGAGGTGCAGGAGCAGTGAGAGATGCAGTCAGAGGTGCAGTGAGAGATGCAATGAGAGGTGCAGGAGCAGTGAGATGGTAGTATAATTATGTGCACAGGAGGAGAGATAAGTCATTTATAATAAGCACTACAACATTCCATGAAAAAATAAGAATGGTCCTGTTTGACTTCATTGTGACATTAACGTAATAAATGCTAAATTAACCAACAAAAATGTATGAGCTTCATACAATTAGTTAGTGATTTTCAGGAAGCAGACACACACTGGATGAGGATAAAATCAACATTAGGACTTTTTGGGACTTTATTGTAGAGACAGGTGAGAATAACATCTGAGAAAAGCATGTAATGCAGCTGAAAAAAGGTGAAGGCGGTAAAATGATTATTCACTCAGAACTCAGATCTTATTTTGGATAATAGGAATCTTTACATACAGAGAGCTAGATACTTTCTGTATTCCATTTTTCATTTTTCTTCTTATAGTCAATCATAAGGTAGGAAATAAATCTGTAATCTGCAATAATCGTTTTGCATGAACAGAAAAATAAATTATCTGTACTGGAACGTGTTCCCCTTGACCTTGACTTCTTAGAATTTACATGTTCTCTGGAGCTGGTCATTCTTAGTGCCATCTCAAATCAAATACAGATTCCACATGAAGTGTCAGATACACCAGATGGTCAGATGGTGACTGACAACATGACAAACAAGGATACACACATCATGGTTTCCCAAGAGAAAGGAAGAAATGGTCCTCCGCGGATTCTGATTTCTGAGGACTCTGTATGCCAGCTTCTTGCTCTAGGATTACCTGTGGATTGTATTGAAAGGTTGTTAGGGGTGTCCAAGTTCACAGTTCATAGGCGCATGGCGGATTGGGGATTGTCTGTAAATGCAATTTATAGCAACTTAACAGACGTAGAACTAGACTCACCAGTGGAAACAATCCACAGCAATCCAAATGCAGGATACAGAATGATGATGGGTCTTCTGAGGGCACAAGGTATTCGGGTGCAATGGGACAGATTTCATTCTTCAATGTATCGAGTTGACACTGCAAGCATTGTGTCCAGGATGTCACAGTTAGGATGTGTGGTTAGGAGGACATACTCTGTCCCCAGCCCAAAATCTCTAATGCACATCGATACAAACCACAAGCTTACACGGTAAGTTTAGATTAAATAAACATTTAGTTTATTAAATACTGTAGGCCTATGCTCTGTATACATGGACATAACAGGAATTAGAATTTTCAAGGTACAACATCATGAAATTTGGAGGCATCGATAGCTTCTCAAGGAAGGTAAGAATAAAGTCTCTTCTTAATTAACCTTGAAGAATTATTGAATGATAGTAATGTGTATTCATAAATGTTAAAATAGGGATTATATATATGAAATCAGTGAACCTAAAACACTGAATAATGTTAGTGAAATTCATACATAGACATTACTGAAAAGCTTATTACAAACAAAAGTGAAAAAATGAACAATGCCCAACGTTAGTGAAATTCATTCATTTGTGTTACTGAAAACCCTCTTATAAACACTAGTGAAATAAATAAATGAATGATTTTTACTCATTTAAATGGGAAGTCATGCTCTTTAAAGACTATATCAAAATGTTAATACCGGTATGTGGAGTACAAACTCAAATATTCTTATATCAATATTAAATTAAAATAATTAAATTCATATTTAAATTAATTTATTGTGTATTAATGTAGATAATGTATCTTGGCATGTAAAACAATCTGGCTTCTTCAACACTGTCTTTCTTCTGTGAGGCAGTTCAGAAGTTTGGATTTGCACTGAGGTAAAAATTGGCCACTTGCAATTGCTGTCTATGACTTTTTTTTATGAAATGCACAGAATAGAGTCTTGAAGTGTTGCACTGGTGCAAATATAATTTAAATTAAAGCTGCAAGCAGCATTTATCGGGGTTCAAGCATTTAAGGCCTTTTAAGCGCAAAAGAATTTAAAGACTTTAAGTTTTATTTAGCAGGCATGTAAACACCTAGAAAACTTAGGAAACCAAAAGTAATTTATAAAAGATCATATAAGAGATTCAGTCAAGAATACTTTTGTACAAACGTAAAAAATGTATGTTGGATTGATGTTTATAAGGAAGTTCATCCTGATAATGCATTGTCAGCATTCGGAAGATTGTTGTATCTTTTGGTGGACAAATATGCACCTATTTAAAAGTGCAGTGATTTTTCATAAAGTTGATAAATTAAGAGAAGAAATGTTGTTTGTTCAGTTTGTCACATCTTTAATATCAGTATTTAAAAAGGTATTTTTCCTTTAGCTTGGTAAGATGCAAAGATTAAATGCAGAAAAATGCAGCACTGGGTTTTAATGGTCATAATAGTTTACCAATAGGTTTGCTACCAGTTAGCAAAGTATTGAAAATTATAGTTTGTGAACAAAGTCAATTATTCTTCAAGGAGAATAATTTGGTCTCTAATTTTCAGCATTTATATTGAGAGAGCACAGATTGATGACAATAACAAGAATTGTTAGATTTTGATGTACTAGATCATAAATTATTGCTGGATAAACTGAAAAGGTACAAATTTACTTCTCGTACTGTACATTGGTTTAAAAGTTAAATGTCTAACAGGATAATGTGTATTTTATAATGGAAGTTAATCAGATGAAACTTTACCACAACACTGTGTAAATGTAGTGTAAACTCAATCCCCCTCCCCCAGCTTTTTTTCTGCGACATCACGGCTGGAACAAACAAATAAATTGCGGCAATGATAAGCTCAGGTATTGTTTATGTGCTTTAGCCTATTTAATGTTAAAAGCATGCAATGTGACTGAATATCATCTAGTGCTCACAGGTTTGTAGCTGTAAAATCAACAATAGAAAATTCACATCAGATCTTGAAATTAAAGAAATGGAAACAAGAACCTTCAAACTGTGAACAAACGTGTATTCTGTGACAAAGATTGTTTTAGTAACTCAGCCTATGTATTTTTAATAATGTTTAAATGGTGTAATATTTGTGAATTTGATTATGTTGCCGCAAATTCTGTCAAGATTACTCCCTGGTGCCGTGCACTTACCGCGACTCTGCGTGGGTTGACAAACGCAGTCTTTTCACGCAAGATAATTGTGTTAAATAAGCACGTGAAAATAAAAGCTGAGGTCTTGCTTTTGAGGCTTCAAATTATAGGCTATAAGACATTTGCAATACAATTGGGAGTCTGCACAGGGTGAATTTATTTTGAAATTGACTTTTATTCTTATTTTGTTTATATGGTTCTGGTGTAAACACAAGCATTGACTATATTGGGCGCAATCAGCTCCGGTAGCCGCGCGTCGCAGCTCTAACGCACCGCAGAGTGTAAAAAAGGGGTTACAGTCAATAGCCTACGAATGTTATTATGCGCCATGGAACATTGCGCTCCCCAACTCACGAAAGTTGGATTTTGTTGGAAAGTTGGAAAGTTGAACACTGATTGGATTTTTTTTTCAGTTCCTATCATAATTTTGACATTTGGCCGTTATTGTTTAGCTATTTACCTATGTTTTCAAATTGCCTGTGTTTTTTTTTTGTTGTTGTCTCGATTGGACTAATGGTCTTCGAAGATGACAGCAATTTTTTTAAGTTTTAAATGACACCATTACAAAAACCATAAGGCAAAACCTGGCATGTTTGGTATTGTTGGACTCGGCAAGGATTCAGGAGTATAAGGAGGTCACTCCCGTGAAAAAAAGCTTGCTTGAAAATTCTCAGGCTCCTTCAGGGCATTGTGCCGATGACGTATACTGAGTTTTTTTTAGATACACCAATGTTCTCATAGACTATCAAGGTACCCTGGACAAAGACACTGCATGCCATCTTTCATTAGACTAACGGTTGGATGCAGTTACAACTATTTTCATGAAGTTTTTTCCCTGTTACAGCGCCACCAAGTGGCCAATTGTCGCGATTTTTTTCATGTGACCTCAGATTTAACTCATGAATATGTGTCCCAAGTTTAGCGAAAATATCTCTTTCTGTTCACAAGTTCTAACCGTTTTAGTATGAGTGGCGCTGGAGCCATCAAACATTTGGATTCCCCTTAGCGACCGACAATTGAAATATTGAACATTTTTGATGATTATTGACAGTCAGACTCCAGAGAATATTTCTGCAGTGGTTTGGTTCCGGTCAGGCCAAAAACCTAGGAGTAGTTTGCAAAAGTAGGTTTTACACAAAAACGCAATTTACTCGAAATTGTAGCCCGAAGGGCAAGCCAATCCGAGGCATGCATCTTGTCCGGCTTGAGCCAAGGATTCCAACGATGTAAGACACTTGAGCCTACGCCTGACGGTTGAGGAGTTATGAGCCATTTCGTACTTTTGGCCGCTGTAGCGCCCCCGTCAGGCCGAGCGTGCCTTGGTGACGTTGTAGGCGGTGTGAGTACTACCAGCCCCCAAAGTTTCAAGTCTCTACGACTTACGGTTCGTTCTGCCCGATCAGTTTTATGTGGAGAATGTTGCATCATGGGAAAATTAACAAAAACAATAGGGTTTCAGCACTTCGTACTTGAACCCCTAATAAAACGGGACTAAAAAGGCCTATAAAAAAAAAACCTTAGGGTCTCAGCACTTGACGCTCGTGCTGCTGCTTTCCAAAAACTTTATCAAGCCTTTTAACATGTGCCTCGGAGAGGGGAAAGTCGCTTTTTTGCCTTTTTAGCTCATTTTTGATGGAAATGTGGAGTTTTTTTTTTTACCTTTTAAACTGTAACACCTCCACCGATGGGCCGATCTCCGTAAAAGTTTGCACACTTCTTTAGAATAATATGGCGCACATGCTCAGCTAATTTGGTAAAGTTCTGAGCAGAGCAGACCTTTTTTCAGTCATTTAAATGTCATTTTGCATAGGATATTATAGAGCATTTTTCCCCTTTATAACAGTTAAAGCGCCACCGATGGCCCGACGTCCATAAAAAGTTTCCAAGCCTCTTTAGGGTCAGGTGACGCATGCGCACGCCCGGTTTTGTGAGGTTGTATGCAAATCAGGCAGGAAAAGGGCCGCTTTCAGCCCTTTCATGGGATTTGCCATTGAAATACATCTTTTTGACACCTTTTTAACAGTTATAGCGCCACCAAGTGGCCAGTCGCCCCGTCCTTTTTCACGCGACCACAGAATGAGCTCTCACACAGGCGTGCTGAGTTTGGTGAAAATATCTCGTTCCGTTCACGAGTTATAGCCAATTTAGTAAAAGGGGCTCCTCCCACTTGGGACGTTTTGGCGGCCCTTAGGGACCGTGAACTGAAATTTCCACTTTTTTTTGATAATTATTGACATTCAGACTCCATAGAATCTTGCTGCACTGGTTTGGTTCCGGCCGGGCCAAAAACCTGGGACTAGTTCGAAAAAGTAGGTTTTACGAAAAACCCCAAATACCCGAAAATGTACTCAGGGTGACGAGCCAATCCGAGGCATGCATCTTGTCCGGCTTGAGCCAAGGATTCCAACGATGTAAGACACTTGAGCCTACGCCTGACGGCTGAGGAGTTATGAGCCATTTCGTACTTTTGGCCGCTGTAGCGCCCCAGTCAGGCCGATCGGGGCGTGCCTTGGTGACGTTGTAGGCGGTGTGAGTACTACCAGCCCCCAAAGTTTCAAGTCTCTACGACTTACGGTTCAGTTTTATGTGGAGAATGTTGCATCATGGGAAAATTAACAAAAACAATAGGGTTTCAGCACTTCGTGCTTGAACCCCTAATTAATATGGGATATCATGCATGCTACACTGCTATTAACCGATGGGATGTTTTATATCCCATCGCAATGACTGACTTCCTAAGCGTCGCGAATGCGAGGCCCGTGACATCATCGCGTAGAGTTTTGCTACTCTTTTACCTTATTTTTGAAACCAGCGCAAACAAGAGCGCGGAAATAAGCTGTACCAGCCTCCTGCAGCAGGCTCAAGACGCAGTATAGTCCAGCGCGGCGGCTACACATTTCAGTGTTGTACACCTTAGATAAGACAACATCTTTATTGCAAATGCAAACCCCTCCATCAACGCAACGTCATTGCCATATTGCCAAAGAGCTGCATGGACACACACATCGGATCTGAACAGTTGCGATACACAGTGTGGACATCATTTTAGATCAGATTCCAATCAAATACAAAAGATATTCGGATTTGGACTGACAGTGTGAATGTAGCCATAGTTAACTACTTTACTAGCCATAGTCAACGCTTCATTTACACGTGGCTGATGCTGTGCACAAACGCCTCCTTTCAGTTATAAATAGCTGCGAGCAGCCTTTAGCAGGTGTGTATGTTTTGTTTTGTTTTGTTATGTTTTGTTCTATTATAGCGCCACCAAGAGGCTCAGTCCCACCATTTTTTTATGTGTCCTCAGAGTGAGCCCATACATCTGTGTGTCAATTTTGGTGAAAATATCTCAACTTGCCTCGGAGTTATAGACATTTTTGTAAAAAAACACGTCAAACATGACTGACACGTAACTTTGATTGAATTTTACTACCCCTTACTATCAATATTTTTGCATTTGGTTAGTAGAGTTTACCCAGCGACCTATGTTTCCAAACCTCTGAAGGTGGTTTCGTCTCTATCGGACTAGCGGTTTCGAAGATATGTGCAAATGTTTTTTAAGCGCTAAATTACAACGCTGAATGAACCATATGCCGAAACCTAGCACGTCTGGTATCGTTGGACTCGGCAAGGATCCAGGAGTATAACGATATTACTCGCGTGAAAATAAGTCAACCACAGCCAGAGTTATAAGCATTTTAATTTTTTATTTTACCACTAGGTGGCGTTCATCCTGTTCATTCATGCGTTCAAAAAATACAGCATTTTAGCACATAATTCAAAATGGCCGACAGCCACAATGGCCGACCTGGGAAAATTGGACATCAGTCAACTCGGCATGACGCCCTGAATTTAACGAGACAATGTTTATGATTTTTGGACAAACCGTTTAGAAACTTACAGCTTGCCGTCATGTGACATAGTAATGAGCTGAGCAGCTAACGTATACTGACGTAATTGTGAAACAAGCACCTATAATAATTGCCTATTGTAGTGATGTTTTTTAAATAAATGTCAATTAAACGTTTTAAAGTCAGTATTTTATTTCTCAAACATGTCAGTTTGTGACACATCAGCAGCCTATCTGAGTGGCATAAGCCACTGAATGTTAAATATGTAATGCCAATGTTGTTGATCACGCAAACTGCCCATCCTAGGAAACACAGCGAATAAATTAGAAGTTACTACGAATAGCGCATTAACAGTCGTAATCCGTTAGGCCACTGTAACCTTTATTTTTGCATGATACTGCATGCACGCCAGTAGGTGTCAGAAAGTCCACACTGGCCAGCGCAAAATAACCTAAAACTTGTGACAGTTGAGGAACATCTACGGACTACGGGTGGTGTATTTGTCGTTTGTTTGAGTAGCAAGAAGCCTACAGTAAGAAGGTAGCAAAAAAAAAACAAAACGAGTAATCAGAGTCTGATGTCGATATAAGTAAACTACAGATAATGGACGGTTTTACGACTTTCGGTCAAACATGAACGGTAAGTCAAGCGGTTTCTTCGTCGCTACAGAGGATGGAGGGATGAATAACTTTAGTCAATGTAGTGTACTGTCAGTCCTATATGCAAATAGAAATAAATGTGTTATCATAACAACTGTATACAATATGTAGGTAAATACATTGTCAATATTAGAAAAAAAGAACCATAGTAAATATGAATGCGTACAACGGACCATCACAATATTAAAAATATTGCGAAGCCCAATGTTTGTAAAAATGACCACCGGGATGTAATGTCTGAAAGCATCGTATTATTAATAAAATGTTCTGCTGTTCATCTCACCATACATAACAGATAGCGGCATGTGTCATTAGAGGTGTCACGTCATACAGTGACATGTTACGCAACAATGTCAGTGGCACATGACGCAGTCAGTGGATAATGGGTTGTGCCAATAAAACTTGTGACATGTCGATGGATTGCTTCATGTGCCAATGACATTGTCGCGGTACATGTCGCCGTATGTTATGACACTCCAGTAGCGTAGCTGCTGTCAACCGGAGCATTATAAATGTGAGATTGTAGATTGTAGACGATATCTACAGAAGGAATGCATGTTCAGATTTATAAAAATTGGTTTATTTCTTATTACATAATATATTAAAGCCAGCGAGTAGCTATAAGCAAAAACAAAGTAATCAGAGTCTGTCTGATATCAATAAATAATTAGTAAATAATTTACTTACATAAATTATAGCTCAATAATATTGTATTATATATATAATATATTATATATTATATATATTATATAAATTATCCACTAACTATTTATATCGACATCAGACTGATTACTCGTT
Organism: Meda fulgida; assembly: GCA_030578275.1. NCBI lineage: Eukaryota > Metazoa > Chordata > Actinopteri > Cypriniformes > Leuciscidae > Meda > Meda fulgida. Next base: position 4,552,082 of record CM060625.1, on the reverse strand, counting down.
TTTTTTATTACATTTTTGCTACTCTTACTGTACTTGCTACTCAAACAAATGACAAATACACCACCCGTAGTTGTTCCTCAACTGTCGCAATATGTCACAAACTGACATGTTTGAGAATAACAAAATACTGACTTTAAAACATTTAATTGACATTTATTTTAAAAACATCACTAAAATAGGCAATTATAATAGCCGTTTGTTTCACAATTACGTCAGTATACGTTAGCTGCTCAGCTCATTGCTGTGTCACAAGACGGCAAGCTGTTCCGCGACAGTGTCACTATCCACGGGCACATGCCAATGGAGACCGGATGTGCCAATACGCATAGTGACATGTGCCAATGGCTTCTGTGCGTCAGATGCCCATGTCACTTTAATACCGCCTCTCGTTCAGTGGCATTGTTTACGTTCAGTGCCTCCAAAATGTCCGACTTCCGGATTGATGACGTGTAGTGAAAAAAACCCTCTATTAGCATGATTGTAATTAGTGTCTGAATATAGGTCTACTTTAAAAAGACATTCTGGGCCCCCTTGCAAATAAAAATGAAACCACATGTATGCTGCGAGGTTGACATTATGATGGTTGACAGATTGTGATGTCTTACAGAAATGCCAACACTTCCATTGTAGAAAAGTGCTTTAGAAAAGTGTTTACCGGCTGCATATATGGCCAGTTCAGTTGTGATTGTATTGCTTCTGGATGTAAGCTATGGTTAGCCTCAAACAATTTTTTCTGAGAATGGAATGAAATTCAGTAAAAATTAAGCTTTTGGTTTCTGCCATTACAGCTGTGGCAGATCACAGAAGAGCACAACATTGTAAATAAACTAAAATACATTGCATTCTGTGAATATAACATAGCTCTGTGACATTAACAAAAATGTATCTATTACCATGTTGACAAGTCGTCTTATTTGCTCCTTCTCATTTTTTAAAAATTGTTACCTAACAGCTGACCCTAACAGCTTTATACAGCCTTGTCCCAATGCTTAAAGTTATTTGAACAGTTTGGCGGAACTGCCGAACTGAAGATCAAAGTGGAGGTTGAAATTGGGCAGCCTTCCAAAGTTCCTGCAAATCACATGACTAAAAGGAAAAAATTAAACTGATAGGAGAAATGTGCAAAATGAACAAAAACAGTATTTTGCATTAGACCTTCCAATTTAAGTTTAAGAAAGTGGAAAGTCTAAATACTGTTATTGTTAATTTTACGGAAATAGCCATTATTGCACTTTAATACTTCACTATAATAAGGGAATTCATTATGTTCTTCTAATGTAATTTCTTTTTTTAAACTAATGTAAGGCGTGGGGTTTAGCTGCCTATGGATTGATTTCAATAAAGACGATGGACTTGAAATATTGACGGCTAATAACTTTTATTGAGCAGCGTTAGGATTGGAGAGCAGAGCAACACCACACTCCACGCTCGCACAATCTCCATTTTCTCTCTTTTCCGCCCTCCCGCTTCTCATTACATCATCTTCTCTGAGGACTCAACACCAAAATAAAAGTCCTTAACAAAAATGTGAAAAAATAGAATACAATGAATATTAAACAAAAGAAACTTCACACTAAGGTCATACCACCCTCCCCTCTGTTAAAGGGATAGTTCACCCAAAAATGAAAATGCTGTCAGTAATTACTCACCCTCATGTTGTTCCAACCCCGTAAGACCTTCGTTCATCTTCGGAACACGAATTAAGATATTTTTGATGAAATCTGAGCGCTGGATCACTCCTCCACTAGTCCATAGCCTTCTGGATTGAAACTTGCCGGCCTCGAAAAGTTATTAAAAACATCGTTAAAATAGTCTAAGTTACAGTGGCTCAATCTTAAGTTTATCAAGCGACGAGAATACTTTTTGTGCGCAAAAACAAACAAAAATAACGACTTTATTTTCAGTTAAACTAGTGTAACAGCGTAAGCTTCTGTTGTTGTACGTCACACGCATCACACACATGACCAGCGTCGATCAATAGTGAGCCTATGTGTGACGTATCTCTACGCAAACATACTAGTTTAACTGACTAGAGGCCCACAAGAAGGAAATGAATAGTTGAAATAAAGTCGTTATTTTTGTTTGTTTTTGCAGTCTGTGATTTAGGGAAAGAATTAAGGACAGATTTGAATGAGACATAATCTTTCTAGTTTCACGGATAAAATTTAAATTAGACCAGGTTAAATAATAAACATGAAGTATGGGTTTAAGATTAATTGCTTTTTATCTTTTTTTTCTTTCTTTTTTTTTTTTTTGGTATGTTGTATTTCAGAAGTATAGCCTTACATTTACAAATAGGCTCCAGGAATAGGGTTGTAGCATGTAATAACTGCACAAAATGTAAGCAGTATTACATTAAAATGTTTATAATGTAATAATTTACTCAAAGTGAAATTATTACATTTCATACTACACTGTAAAAAATTATATGATCAATAAGTTATGACAACATAAGTTTTTTACATTGCTTTAACTCTTCAAAATAAAATAAGCAATTTTCAACTTTTTTTAATTTTACAAGATTCTACAATTTTTTAAGTCATTTTAATGTAATTTAAGTTTAAATGACTTAAACATTCAAGTTGATTGTACTTAAAAATTTAAATCAGAAACTTAAATCTGATTGGTTGACGAACGTTCTAAGGTGTGCAATTATTTTCAGGGAAACACGGCTAAAGTAGTTCCAGGCATGTCTTGACCGCATTACAGTTCCATATCACTTTGTGTAGTCGACTGTAATAACGGAAAATAGGATACAATTCATAACAAGAAAAAAAAATTACAGACAATTTAGATTTTCCAAAGTAATGCCGCGTTCCAGGCAACCTGTAACCTGTGTTTTTCCAACCCTATACCCGAAAGTGCACTGGAACGGCAGTCCAACCCGTGACTTCCCACCCGTGAACTCGTACTAGATCGATGTACTCCCAGTTACGAGCTCTGACGTCACATAGCCCGCGAAACCATACAAAACAACAATGGCAGCCCCTACGGATGCAGTGCTTCTGCAGGCGGTACATGGTGAGAATACACTTTAGGACAATATAACGTTGCAGTCAAATTAATAAAAATAATAATGATAATACACACACGATTATGTATTACAATGTTATGTGTCTGAAACAATAAGTATGTTGTGAAAGTGTATTGCCGCATGGAGATGTTAAGGTGACGTAAACCTGAACTTGACAGCACTGACAGCATTGATCATGCTTATGAAAAAAAAAATTTAACGTACAATTTCTCAGCATAGTGAAATTGGCATACAATGTTTAGCTAGCTTGATCTCATGCTTTTATCATCAAAAGTACAATCCATGTACATCTGCTGTACTGAAATCAGCTTCCGTTCAAATATACAAGTAAAGTAAAATAAAAGGTATAACAGCTTATCTTGCCTTATGCGCCGTTTTTCCTCCTCGGTGTCCCTCAAATAAACAGGGACCTTCTGTCGCACCTTTGGCGACAGAAATTATTACAAATGCGCATAAGACCCATAAGGTCCGCCATGCTGCTTTGTTTACATCTAGCTACCACAATTCCTTGCGCTCAAGTAGTTTGGCGTGACTGGCGTGGAACGCTACAAAGTTGTGAGTCATGGTTTGAAGTCGTGATTTACGGTCTAGCTTAATGCTTAACGATGGTTATCCTGATTGCTGAAGAGCCAGATTAGAAAGAATGTCATCTGGTTAGCATGCTAACCAACAATTATGCTAAGCTAACTAGCATAAGGCAACAAACACAGGCTAGGTCAACTTTGCAGACGGATATCTCAGGAACGGTAATATCAAAAATCTGTTCAGTCATTTCTATGTGGCTTGGTCCAAAGATCCTCTTAGCAAACTTTGGGCAAAATTGAGCAAGATTTGAAGGAGGAGTAGCAAAAAAACTATTTACCATTTGCTTCAATATGGCGGACAGTCACATTGTTGAAAAATGACAAATGAGATAACGTCTGAATCGGCATAAGCCAAGGAACATAATGACATAAAGAAATCAAAATTTGAACAATATTTTCAAAAGGTTATAGGCGTTTTTGCCAAAAACGTTATATCTCTGGAACACTAGGTGGCGCTGTGTTCAAACTTCTCATGTCCCTTTAGGACTTGGTGTTGATCATCCCTACCAAATGTTGTGCTGTTATGTCAAATGGTTTAAAAGATATTGCAATTTATGACAAAATTCTAAATGGTGGACACAGTTCATCCAATCTCGGATAATTTGGTATCCACAGATTTGGCATGACGCTAAGAATCCATAGATACCACATTTATATGACAAACTGTTCAAAAGTTATTGGCCAAAAAAGCTTTTTTCATATCTCATGACCCATAGGTGGCGCTCTTCCCAACTTTGGCATGGACCCTCAGACCATGCTTTCAATGAAGCGTACCAATTTCAGTTTCGATTGATCAAACTATGGGGAGATACAGCCTCTGAACCAATTTTGGGTTGACCTCATTAAGTTTGCGATGTCAAAACTTTTTTCCGGGGCTTGGCCCCTAATAATACTAGTCTGGGGGGTTTTGTTGGCAGGTTAAGACTGGGTTTAGTTTTTTTTTTAAATGTACTGCAAAAGAATACCAATGCTTTGTTTAATTAAAATATAATAATAATAATAATTGCATTAATATTTTAATCTGTTACATTTTCGCAGGTATAGTGTAAGACTGGATTTATATTTTTAAAAATGTCCTGTAAGGGAATACTAATATTTTTTGTTTTACTGTAAAAGCTATTACAATTATGAAAATATTACATGTTTTTGGTGAGTTTATATTTTAATACATTTCTCATAATGTAAAAATTATTACATTATCAGCTCAAGATTTTACATTTGAGAATTATTACAATATGAACATTTTATTTTTATTACAATAATAATGTATGTCCAGTTTTTACATTATGCTACATTTTCTTACTATACTACATATGTTATACTTTGATAATTGTCTGTAATAATGAAAGTCTAGCTTTGTCTTTTATTCTAAAAAAGAGCCTTACAAAACAGATGTAAGGCTGTATCAATGCAACGCTTTATCGTATTCAGATCATACTTGGTAAATGTCATCTTGTTGATATTCATATCGAATGCATGATTTTTTTTCCCAAACCACTTCAGCGGAAATCCCGCCCTGCAGCAGATTCTAAAGTTTTCATTGGTCATGTTAATCACTGTACTGATTGCCTACACCAAACAGTGATCCCCAAACCTACCCGTCAATGTAACCTAAACCAATGAAATCGGCTGCAGGGCGGGATTTCCGCTGAAGTGGTTTGGGAAAAAAAATCACGCATATCGAATGATATTCAATTTTCTCATATCGGCCATTTTGAATTTTGTACTAAAATGCGGTATTTTATGAATGCATGAACATATCGTTGCAAAACTTGGTAGGGGTCATCAGTACAAAGCCCTGAAGGAGCCTGAAAAGTTTTGAACCAGCGCCACCTAGTTATAAAATTACATTTCCAAATGCTTTTAACTCTGGGTGTGGTTTGCTTATTTTCACATCTCCTTAGATTGCTGAATCCTTGCCGAGTCCAACGATACCAAACATGCTAGGTTTTGCCTTACGGTTTGTGTAGCGTTGTGATTTAGCGCTTAAAAAAACATTTGCCAATATCTTCGAAACCCGTAGACTAATCGAGACGAAACCATCGTAGGAAGTTTGGAAACATGGGTCGTTAGGCGTATGCTAATTCTCAAATGACAAAATATTAGTAGTAACTGGCAAGAAAATACAAACAAAGTCAGGTGTGGGTCATTTTTTATGTGTTTATACATATAAATGTCTTTAACTCCAAAACGAAATGAGATATTTTCACCAAATTTGACACGCATGTATGGGTTCACTCTGAAGACACATGAAAAAATAGTGGGATTGTGCCTCTTGTTGGCGCTATTATAGATCTAACATGGCGCTAACATGGATCAATGCAACTTTCATGAAGTAAAATCAATAAAAGCCTTCCTTCCGCTGGAAAAAAAAGTCCCTGACCGTGAATAGCAACAGAAGTTACAAGTTACTGGCGACAAAGACTGTCTTCATGAGTGAATCATTCAGAGAAGACTTTTATATTGAAAGGATTTAAACTTCAAGACGTAAACGTCAACGTCAAGACGCAAGTGACAAATGACTAAGCTTTGTCGTGTTTTATCGTGAATAAAACCACTATTGACCAATCAGAATCAAGGACTGGAGATAACCGTTTTATTAATCTCAAACTATGGAAAGAAATTTGCATTGATCCATGTTTTTTGGCTTTAATATTTGTAGTGTGTGGTAACTAAGCTTTGCGTGGTGCCCAACAACGCCCTTCAGCCGTGGCTTATTCACGATACAGCACAGCCTCTCGTACCTTATTGCTTAGCGCTGCCCCAAATCTTTTTTGAGTACCTTCAAGGCATGGTGCTGAAGGAACATACAGAGTTTTGTAATGGGACAAAAATGAATTCGTAAAGTGCAGCATTTAATATCATGATATTATATTGTAATTAATGTCAATTTCCTTTGAGAGTTTTGATCCTTTGAGGGTTATTAGATATGAAAAGTACTATAAAATGTAAACAAATTGAATGGCTTAAGAAAACTTGGCTTGGTGTAAACATCTCACTTTCAGTTGAAATGACATTTAGTAGAATCTGTCTATATCGAAAACCATCAGCAAAGCTTGAGTTCTATGATCAGTTAAAAAATATCCTCCATAGTTTGGATTTTAACAAAGAGGTTATATTGATGGGGGATTTTAATGTCAATTGGAGTGATAAGGGTGGAAGAAAAAAGCTAAAAAAAAACATTACAGACTATTTTAATCTTACACAGTTAATTGAACAACCCACAAGAATAACTAATCGGTCTGAAACTAAAATAGATTTATGGTTCACAAATAGACCAGAACGCATTACTAAGACCCTTAATCTAATGACAGGGATGTCAGATCAAAATATTATTCTTTTTGCCAGGAAGCTAAAAAAAATATTGTTTTCTTTCCGCAGTCAAAACATTATGTAAATATGAATCAGTACCAACTGGTCAACAGGAAAACCTTGGGGTAGCATTAGGAGAGATCGAATGGAACGGAGTCCTCTCTAAAGGAGTTCTGGAGAGTGACTGCGAACTATTTACTTCAACAATTAAGTCATGGGGCCCTACCTCAGAAAGCAGAGTCATAAGAAAAACAGGGACACGTTGCCCTGGCTAAATGAAGAATGTAGGACAATCTCCGTGGACCCCTCACGCCTCACAAGCGCTACCGCCGTTGGAGCCTTCAAATGACTGTGCTGGTCCTTCTCTTGGACGACCACTCGTCTCCTTTGGGGCTCCACCTGACGATCAGATGTCGATCGCAGCATCGGAGGGGGAGCTTCGTTCCTCTGGAGATGAGGATTCGGCTGCGTTGCCCCCTTCGGGGCGTGTAGCGTTGCCCGAGTCCGATCCAGAATGGACGGCTATGCTTTCCCGGGCCGCCGAGAAGGTCGGGCTTGTGTGGAACCCTCCACCACGTCCCGAGCCTTCCCGGTTGGACGATTGGTTTCTCGGGGCGGGCCGTGCTGGTTCTCAGCGCGCCGCCCCGGTACCTTTCTTTCCGGAAGTGCATGAGGAGCTTACTAGGACGTGGACGGCGCCGTATAGTGCCAGAAGCCGTCCTAGTGGCTCCTCCCTCCTCACCACCCTCGACGGGTGGGCGGCTAAGGGGTATGTGGATGTTCCGCCGGTGGAGCGTGCTGTTGCGATGCAGTTGTGTCCAGCGTCCGCTTCCTCCTGGCGGGGCAATCCACGCCTCCCGTCCAAGGCATGTAAGTTTTCTTCCGGTCTTACGGCGAAGGCTTACAGAGCCTGTGGACAGGCTGCTTCCGCCCTCCATGCCATGGCGCTTCTGCAGGTCCATCAGGCCCAGGCGCTCATGGACATGAACGAGGGTGGTTCTGACCCAGAGCTCTTCCGGGAGCTCCGTGTGGCAACTGACCTCGCCCTCCGGGTGACGAAAGAAACCGCACGTTCCGTTGGTCAGGCGATGTCCACCCTGGTGGTCCAGGAGCGCCACCTCTGGCTCAACCTGGCTGACATGAGGGACACTGACAAGTATCGGTTCCTGGATGACCCTCTCTCCCGGGTTCGGTTATTCGGCGACGCGGTCGAGAGCTTTGCCCAACAGTTCTCGGCCGCCCAGAAGCAGACGGAGGCCATCCGACACATCCTGCCCCGGCGGACCGCTGCTGCTCCCACCTGTCCGCCGGCTGCAGTCCCTCCGTCTACTCGTCGCCGAGGTCGGCCTCCTTCGGCGTCCTCCGCTCCCGTGAAGCCTCAGCAGCAGCCTTCATCTAGGGCTCAGCGTGGAGCAACCCGCAGGAAGCCGACCACGCCCGTCCAGGCCGCTGCCAAGCCAGGTGGCAAGCGGAGGTGCAAACGTCCCTGAGACGGGCGACCCGGAGGTGGATCAAGTTGCTCTTCAGGAGATGGTGAACGCGCCGCTCCTTCCCCCGGTGGAGGGCCGGGCGGAGAATCGTTTGTTTCCTTTTGTTTCTGTTCCGCCACTGGCCCCCGGGCACACTCACTCTGCCCTTCGACGGAAGCAGGTATGTGTCGCACCTCACATCCAGACCCCACTCCGGGCCGCTATGCCGTCCGAGTCGAGTCCCTGCGTTCCGCCGCGCTGCCCCACCCCGGGTACGTCTGTGGTCCCGTTGGTCCCGCTTGTGCGGTGTCTGGGAGCCTGGCTAGCGCTTCCCAGCCCGTCCCGCTGGCTCATCCGTACTGTCAGACTCGGCTATGCGATTCAGTTCGCCCGGCGGCCCCCGCGCTTCAGGGGCATTCAGTTCACCCGTGTTCTGGCGGACAGTGCCCCTGTGCTCAGGGCAGAGATCGCAGTCCTACTGGCGAAGGACGCGATCGAGCCGGTCCCTCCAGCCGATATGAAGACCGGCTTCTACAGCCCGTACTTCATTGTACCCAAGAAAGGCGGTGGGTTACGGCCAATCTTGGACCTGCGTGTCCTGAACCGGTCCCTTCACAGGCTGCCGTTCAAGATGCTTACGCAGAAACGCATTTTCAAATGCATCCGTCCCCAAGATTGGTTCGCAGCGATCGACCTGAAGGACGCGTACTTTCATGTCTCGATTCTCCCTCTACACAGACCGTTTCTTCGCTTTGCGTTCGAGGGGCGGGCATATCAGTACAAAGTCTTACCCTTCGGCCTGGCCCTGTCGCCCCGTGTCTTCACGAAAGTCGCGGAGGCGGCCATTGCTCCCATGTGCGAGCGTGGTGTTCGAATTCTCAACTACCTCGACGACTGGCTTATTCTTGCCCAGTCGAGAGAGCAGTTGTGCGAACACAGGGACATGGTGCTCAGTCACCTCAGCCACCTAGGGCTTCGGGTCAACTGGGAAAAGAGCAAACTCACCCCCGGGCAGAGGATCTCTTTTCTCGGTATGGAGCTGGACTCGATCAACATGACAGCGCGCCTCACCGAGGCCCGCGTCCAGTCAGTGTTGAACTGCGTGAGTACTCTCAGACGCAGAACAGCGGCACCACTGAAACTTTTTCAGAGGCTCCTGGGGCATATGGCATCTGCAGCCGCGGTAACGCCGCTCGGATTGCTTCATATGAGGCCGCTTCAACACTGGCTCCACGGTCGAGTCCCGAGATGGGCGTGGCAGAGCGGCACGTGCCGGGTCCAAGTGACCCCGCACTGTCGCCAAACTCTCACCTTGTGGTCGGACCCTTCGTTCCTGCGGGCGGGTGTTCCCCTAGAACAAGTGTCCAGGCATTCTGTGGTCACCACGGATGCCTCTGCCACCGGGTGGGGGGCCACGTACAACGGGCATGCAGCTTCAGGTCTGTGGACGGGGCCTCAACTGCATTGGCACATCAACTGCCTCGAGTTGTTAGCAGTTCATCTTGCGCTGGGCCGCTTCAAAACGCCGCTACTAGGCAAGCATGTACTGGTCCCCTACGGACAGCACTGCGACCGTTGCGTACATCAACCGTCAGGGTGGTCTACGCTCCCGCCGCATGTCACAACTCGCCCGCCATCTCCTCCTTTGGAGTCAGAAGCATCTGAGGTTGCTTCGTGCTATTTATATTCCGGGCCTGCTCAACCGTGCAGCCGACGAGCTCTCACGGCAGCAGGTGCTACCAGGAGAATGGCGACTCCATCCCCAGGTGGTCCAGCTGATTTTCAGGCGCTTCGGGACCGCACAGGTAGATCTGTTTGCCGCCCCGGACACGTCTCACTGCCAGTTGTTCTTTTCCCTGACCGAGGGGACCCTCGGCACGGATGCTCTGGCACACAGCTGGCCCCCAGGTCTACGCAAGTATGCGTTTCCCCCAGTGAGCCTTCTTGCACAGACCTTGTGCAAAGTCAGGGAGGACGAGGAGCAGGTCTTGTTAGTGGCGCCGTATTGGCCCAACCGGACCTGGTTCCCGTAACTGGTGCTCCTCGCGACAGCCCCTCCCTGGCCCATTCCTCTGAGAGAGGACCTGCTCTCTCAGAGACGGGGCACCTTGTGGCACCCGCGTCCAGACCTCTGGAAACTCCATGTCTGGTCCCTGGACGGGACGCGGAGGTTCTAGGTGACCTACCCCAGGCGGTAGTTGACACCATCACTTCCGCTAGAGCCCCCTCTACGAGGCGCCTCTATGTGTTGAAGTGGAACCTGTTCGTTGATTGGTGTTCTTCTCATGAGGAGAACCCCCGATCTTGCTCGGTCAGAGCCGTGCTTTCCTTCCTGCAAGATGGGTTGGAGCGAAGGCTGTCTCCCTCCACCCTTAAAGTGTATGTTGCCGCTATCGCCTCACATCACGATGCAGTTGAAGGTAAGTCACTGGGAAAGCACGACCTGATCGTCAGGTTCCTGAGGGGGGCAAGGAGACTAAATCCTCCTCGTCCGCTCTCTTTACCTTCTTGGGATTTGTCTCTGGTCCTTTCGGCACTTCAGAGACCACCCTTTGAGCCTTTGCAGTCAGCAGAGTTAAAAATTCTGTCCTGTAAAACAGTACTCCTGGTTGCATTGGCCTCCATCAAGAGGGTAGGGGACCTGCATGCATTTTCGGTCGACGAATCGTGCCTGGAATTCGGCCCGGCTAACTCTCACGTGATCCTGAGACCCCGGCCCGGATACGTGCCCAAGGTTCCCACCACTCCCTTTCGGGACCAGGTGGTGAACCTGCAAGCGCTGCCTTCGGAGGAGGCAGACCCAGCCCTGGCTTTTCTCTGTCCCGTCCGCGCTCTGCGCCTATACGTGGACAGAACTCAAAGCCTCAGGACCTCAGATCAGCTCTTCGTCTGTTACGGAGGTCAGCAGAAAGGGAAGGCTGTCTCCAAGCAGAGGATGGCCCACTGGATAGTGGATGCCATCGCCTTGGCTTACGAAGCCCAAGGCGTGCCTTGCCCGCCCGGGTTGAGAGCCCACTCCACTAGGGGTGTCGCTTCTTCTTGGGCGCTGGCACACGGCGCCTCGCTGACAGACATCTGTAGAGCTGCGGGCTGGGCGACACCTAACACGTTCGCTAGATTTTATAGCCTACGTGTTGAGCTGGTTTCTTCCTGTGTGCTCGCTTCAACCAGCCGGTAACACCGAAGTTCCCGCTCTTGTGTCGGCTTGCTACGCCACTCCCCTCCACATGGAGCGGATACGTGCGCTTTTCTGCTCCAGTCGAGTTCCCCACTCAGGCGAACCCTGTAGAGTTCCTCCGTACCCCTTCGGCAGTCAGACGTTGCGGAGCGTCCGACGCCAGGCCTAGTGCTCGTATGCTTGTTTAACTTGTGCTAAGCTGGGTTCCATATGTGGTGATCCCTGCGGTGATCCCATATGCGTATTCTTCCGCGATCAGCTCCCTGCGGTGAGCCCGTGTCTTCCCTTGGCAGACTCCGCTCTGCCGTCACTGTCTGGTGCTGCCTCCCCCTTCTCAGGCTGGAGCCACCCCAGTGACATTCCATATGTTGCACTGCCCCTCTGGCCAGTCCATATGTGTATTCTCCACATGTTACCTCCCTTCGGGCAGGATGTGGCTCCGCAGCGTCCCTCTCCCCTGGAAAGGCACGCTTTCCCAGTGTTATCCAAGAGTTCCACTGTGTGGGGTTTAACGGAACAGCAGTGAACTCCCTCTATGCAGGTCTTCCGCCCCAGCCATTTGGGGGTCTGAGAGTCTTCCGTAGGGCGCTGGATGTGGCAGCTACCGTGGCGTTTTCCATGGGATCCCATTACGTCGCCACGTCGACGTCACGTCGAACGTGAGCGACTGAAAGGGAACGTCTCGGTTACTAATGTAACCCTCGTTCCCTGAAGGAGGGAACGGGAGACGTGACGTCCCGTCGCCATGGTTGCTGACCATGGAGCAGGGAACGAGGGTTACATTAGTAACCGAGACGTTTCCCGGACAGAGATTAAGCCTAGTCCTAGACTAAAATGGCCCTTTAAACCAGATTAACAGAAATCTGCTTTCTCTGTCATGGCTTTAAATAGTCCTAGATGATTAATAAATCATTTAAACATTTCATTTTGTTTTAACACCATTGTATTGGGTTTCTAGTTCAAATGTGATTGGTGTAAACTGACTTGAAATGGTCACTCTTTGTCTTGATGTTTTTTCATTTTGAAATGTTTCAATAGTAACCCTGTCATACAGGACATTCACTTCCCATCATGAAAACGGACAGACTTGTTAATGTTTAATGTTCTATTATTATGATGGTATTTAAAAGTTTCTGTTATGTTAGTATTTTTGGGGGTTACCATTGTGGTGAAGTGTTGAGGCTGTCCTTGGACCGAGGACCTGCTACTGATAATTGTATTTGTATTTATAATAAAGCAACCACTATGGTATATTGCTTCTAGACTAGCAACACTGAACACCACGTGTAAAGAAATGTTATAGATAGTTTATGTAAATCACAGGAGTAAACAAGAAGCATTAATTATAGAGATATTTGAATAATTCATTTTAAATGAAAACCATTCATTGTTAATGAACACCATTAATACAACCTAGTTGTACATTGTTGATTTTATATATATATATATATATATATATATATATATATATATATATATATATATATATATAATCATTACAAACAGGTTTCCTGGCATTTCTTTTCTTTTATTACATAGCTGGTGTGTGCAGATTATTTAGCTTGCTAAAAAAATTCTCTTGTTAGTATTTTTTTTTTGAATGCAGTCTTTTTCTGATGCCATTGTTTTCCTTGGATTTGCTTCTCAGTTCCATGCAATTTTAAGCTTTTCTTGGTTCATTCCATGTTTTATAGTCAACCACTGTCATGCTAATTCAGATTAGCACAGTTGGTTTTAATTTAATCTGATTTATTTTAGTTCAAGACTCCATAGTCCAGGTGTAACTAATCTGTACTTAATCTGTGTTACAGAAAGTCGTTTTTCAAGGCATGGTTAACTATTCTAGATTAAGGCCTACTCCAGGTTTAATTTAAACCCTGTCCGGGAAACCGCCCCTTAGTGTTGAAAATTAACACTGAACTAGTTACAGACCCAACCATCATAGCTACTGAACTAAATACTTTCTTTTTAAACTCTGTTTATGAAATAACTAAATTTTTTTAATTCACCTAGCTACTCTATTTGCTCCATTAATTATGCACAGCCATTTTTTTTTATCTATAACAAATAACTGAATTAGAAGTATCAAATATTATCAATAGCTTAAAATTTTCGAAGGCCATGGATATCTATGGCCTTGATGCAATTTTTTTAAAAAGGCACAAAAAGGTCCTTATACAGCCTATTACACATCTGATCAATCAGTCCTTAAGTCAATCTATCATGCCATCAGCATGGACGTTGGCCCTGGTCACACCCGTTTTTAAATCAGGGGAAAGATCAGATATGGACAATTATCAGCCAATCAGTATTTTACCTGTTGTTTCTAAAATACTTGAAAAATGGGTGGTCAAACTACTGATTAAACAACTTAATAAAAGCGATAATTCACTACACCCTGTGCAATTTGGTTTCAGGGCCCATCACTCAACAGAAACAGCTAATTGTTTGTTTTTGGAAAAGGTTAAAGGCTACCTAGATAAGAGTTCTTGTGTTGGTGCTGTTTTCCTAGACCTAAAGCGAGCTTTTGATACTGTTAATCACAAAGTTCTTTTAGCTAAATTAACATATTTTAATTTCTCTGAGTAAGCTATCAGCTGGATAAAATCATACTTGTCCTATAGAAAACAATGTGTTTGTATTAATGATTCAACGTCTGCATTTTGTGAATGTCCAGTAGGTGTCCCTCAAGGCTCCATTCTTGGTCCGATTTTATTTCATGTCTCCATCTAAACACCAAAAAAACTGTCTGTGTGACGTTCACCAAAGTATGAAGGTGTCACATTCTAATGTATTCTTTAGAGGACAGTAGCTTGACATTGTTGATGAATTCAAGTATTTAGGAGTTATATATGACTCCACCTTAACATTTAAACGTCATCTAAAAATGGTAGCAAATAAAGTTAAATTCAGTTTGCAGATTTTAAACAAGTCAGGCCATTTCTTAATACCAAAGCTGCCAAGTTGTTCTTATACACTATGATTTTTTCACATATTGAGTAATGTTTTATAAATTGGTCATTGACCAGTATTTCTACTCTTAAAAATATTGAATCTCTATTTAAGAAAGCCATACAAATTTTGGATAAAAAAGCCTTGTCATTTCACCATTGCAATATTTTAGAGAGACATCATTTTCTAACTTTTGACAATTTTAAAAGTTTCAAGTATGTTTGTCTGGTATATAAAGCGTTAAACAATCTTGCCCCGCCTCCGCTGCATGTCTTCTTTCAAAAACTTGCAAGCGGAGGTAGTACTCGGGCCTCGGTAAAAGGGGACTGTATGATACCATTTAGACGTACCACCTTTGGCCAAAATACATTATCAATAATAGGCGGTAAACTATGGAATAACTCGCCCCTTTCGATACAAAATTGTCCTACATTCGACACCTTCAAAACTCACTTAAAAAAGGGCGGCTCTTAGAGAACCAGAGATGTACTCATTTTTAACTGTCACACATTTGTCAGCCATACACTTTCATTGTTAAATTAAATGTAGTATAGTGGTGAATGTATAATGTCTTTGTTTTTTGACAAAATTTTTTTGTTTGTATTCATGCATTGTTTGTAATATCAATGTATATTCTTATCCATGTCACATGTGTATTGTTATAGTGAATGAATGTTGTATGACTTATCTTTTTTTTTGTCTTTGTGTTACCGGCCTAGGGACTGCAGATGAAAAGTAGTATCTTCTTACTAATTCTGGCATATTTACATGGTGTATTATCATACATCATGTTCATGAATATGCATGGTCCCTATCAAATAAACTAATAAATAAATAAATCAATTTATTATTTATACATAAAATGTATGCATTTTCATCCTGCCGTCACCGGCGTGCAGGGGGATGTATCCATCTGTTGTATCCGTCATTGCCTGGGAAACGTAGGACATCTTTGTAGGCAGCTTTCGAAGGATGGCTACTTAAATGCCCTAATTAAACTAAGGCATAATCCTGCTTAATATAAACCCTGTCTGTAAAACCGGGCCCATAAACAATATTGAACCGATTTTACTATAACCACTGAGAGCAGAAAGCACATGAAGTTGCAATGACAACTATGAAAATGAAATATAAACATGCTATTTAGGGTTTTATCAAAGCCCGTCTACGGAAAGCCTGGCCACTCCCTATTAAGTCCTATTGTACCGAATTTTGGTTGTAGTTCCACTAGAGCTCCACTGGGGGCGATCGTCCATGTGCAAAATGAATGGGAGTCTATGGGGCTAGACGGCTAAATTTGTCTCTTTCACCCGATTGCCGTTAAGAAATCTCAGATTTGAATGTAGGTTTTGCAAGTTCAACATGGGTTAGAGGTTGAAAGTTGAATGAACGAGTACTTATGTCCTTTCGATTTCTTACAGGTTGAGTTGTTGTTGCCCATTACATGCTAGTATTCTGCTAATGAACGCTGATTGGTCAGTGAATGACTGATTACGACAGACACCGCTTGATGGAATCGTGGCGTCTGAAGCGGGACCAGAATGTTAAGGCATTCTTCTAGCACGTGTGTTTACTGTGTCAGCTGTGTTGTCGATGCCTCGAGAGAAAAGAAAGCGCAGAGCGTGAAAGCACCAGTGACGGAAGGATTGCCGTTAAGCAGTATCTCTGGTCGTACGATGTGTATGACGTCATTGACATTTTAAAATACTTTTTAAAGCAAATAAGAGACTAACACCCAGCAAGGTGTTTCTTTGCATCTTCTTTTGAATACAACATTCAAATTACTAGACAAAAAATGATATCCTGAGAAAAGTGGCTTTTGAGGGGTTTAGCTCCATAGACCTCCATTCATTCTGCACTCGTCCTGTGAACGCCCTCATGTGGAACCAGAGTGGAACTGCAACCAGTTCAGAACCCGGAAGTTTACTGAGAGTGGGAGTTCTCCCCATATTAGACATTCTCTGGTTTTATTAAGATAATTTAGCAAAATTACTCACCCTCTGCTTTAAAACAAGTCTATTGGGCTGTTATATGCGAAAACGCTAATTCACCACATGACAACTTCCTATGAAAGTTTGATTGGATTTATTAATTTACTTACAAAATTACAATTCTAAAATTATTAAAACGGCCTACATTATATACATATTTACTTGCATAGCATCTTTCAGTCACTAGAACGACTGATAGACTGAACAACAGCCAAAATGAATCACTTTCCTGTTGTAAAGCTGTAACCTTGTAACGGTTCCACTGAAGTTGATTAGTTTTTATGAGCCCCAAAGCATTTTATTCCATAATTCAAAAAGGGTACTTGACAAAGCAATAACTTGAAAATAAACATAACTTAAACATAAACCAAATAATCAATTTATTGATTTTATCAATTTACTTTATTTTGGAAGCAGCAGTGGCAGTGGGCCGAGTTTTGTTTACTCTAGTGAAGTGCTTGATCTGATCGCGCACCTGCCTAAAGTTTTCTGGCTGTGCGTATACTCTATTACTTTAAAGCTAGACCAAGACACATGACAAAATGAGGGCTATAAATACACAGACTACTGATGATCAAATGAGGAACACCTTAATGCAATGAAACAAAAAAACCAATGAGAACGTAACACAAATGAAAACAAAAGCACTTATGGCATGAAAACAAGGGAAACCCTTGGTAGCAGAGCATGCACGGGCACCCGCTCCCGCCTGGCCATATTCAATGAGAGCGGCCCGGCTCGTGCTTCTCGCGGTTTGGGTGCAGTATTTGCCGAGGTGACGCGTCGTCTCAGATTGTGGGGGTCGCAATTGGAGCTGGTAGAGGAGTTTGAGACGGCTTTGGCCCTTTCTCAGCCCTCATCTGCCCCATCAGCCCCCATCTCCAGCGCTCTCATGATCTGGAAGCCCACTCTGTGGCTTCTTCCACCCCAAGTGAGAGCCCGATGCTGGGTTGGTCTATAGCTCTGAGGTGGATTTTGTTAGCATAGAGGACTCGCTACCTCTGTCCCTCACCTGGGGGTTGTGTTCTTGCTTTAGCCAGATTAAATATCATATTTTCTGCAAAGCGGAGCACACCGTCTACGCTGGAGGCTTTGTGCGTTCGCCTTTTCCCCCCGATTGCTCTGCTCCCAAGAGTTCTAGAGAGAGGGGGGCTGACCCTTGAGGGGGATCAGTTCCTAAATAAAGGACTCTCAACTGAGGTTTTGGGGACCAGCCTCAACTCTAAAGCTCCCCCACGAGGAGCTAGGTGAGAGTTCACTCTTGCTACTAAGTTGAACCCAGTAAACCCCTTACCCACGCACCCCATTTTGGCAAGTGGGGCATAAATGACATATCCAAAATAAAAAGGTTGCTGCTCATACACGTATATTTAGAAAGCCAACACTTGAGAATTTACAGTTCAAGACTTAGAATTACTCAGACTGTTATTAATATGGAGATATATAAGCTCAAACATTAAAGTACAAAACTAAAAGTTTTAAGAATAAAATTTGGAAATGTATAAAAAATATGTGAATGTAGTATAACTTCTTATAACCACAACTTAAGTGAAGCCACAAGTCTGTTCATGTCTCATTTCAAATTTGAGGATATTATCTCTAAAACTATGAATTTTATTAATTTTGTAAAATCATGTCATGAGTTTTTAGAGAAGGCTGATAAGATGCTAATAAAATATTTTATGGCCCTTTAAACACCCATTTGCAGTCTATTGTCTAATGTCTGGCGAGGAGAACTAGCCTGGATGCCAGCCCGAACCCCTCCCACAACATTTTTTGGTCGGGAAGTTAGGGTTAGACTAGAATATGAGTATGACAAAGTCAGGCTAAAGGAGAACAGCTCAATTCTTGTTTAATTGTTCTCACTCGACAAACCTTCCACACCTCTGTCGGTGTGAAATTCATAGTCATCAGCCTTCTGGCATTATGGCTTGCCCATCTGCACCACTTTTATACCACTATACATAAATTCACCTTTTATCTGATGGCTTTCTAGAAAACAAAACAAACAAAAAAAAAAACAACTCTTGGGACTTTATGTGAATTCTTTTAACAAATTAGTTTATGTAATAGATATAGCTCCTGGCGCGACAGGTGCATTAGAGCTACAATTACCATCAAGCTACATAACACAATGTAAAAGATTAATATTACCCTTTTACTCAAAACTCACTTTAACTGTCCAGTGGCTTCAGTGCTGGAGTTCTTTCAAGACCGTCTCTCTGCTGGTCTTTTCCCATCCACATCTAAAGTCTGCGTGACAACCAATCGCCTTCCGCGCACCACTAAGTGGTGGACCTCAGGGGGAGCATTACCTGGTAATTTAATTTCTTCATGGCATTATGAGTATGAGGCCTGCAGCTCAGGTTAGAGTTCCGGCAGGGGGATCTAGCCATGACTTAAGAAGAGTTGTCCCTGGTACTCTTTGGACCTTTGGCCTTGGTTTATAGTTCTCCTACTTCATCATCCTCCAGTGTGGGCAGACCAAGAGTAGCTACATCTACAAGAGGGCTGCCCGGCTACCAAACCAACAATCAGCAGGTGAGTTTCGGATACAATTTTTGATCTCGAGGCGTGCTGTCTGCCCTCGCCTCTGCTAGTAAGCCCATTCCACCCCAGGCATTGAGTAGGGCAACATGACCTTTGTTGTAATGTTTATAGACTGGACCTGCTGGCTGCACCAGAGTCTTAAGTGCTCTCGTCCTGAGCTGTGCCTGAACAGTTTTAAACCAGGACAGGCATTTGTCAGTATGGCATGGTGGGTATTTCATTCCCCAAAGTGTCGTCATACGGCGCAGCGTGAGTTCCCTCGAAAGAGACCGTCTCGGGTTACGACTTTAACCCTTGTCCCCTGAGAAAGGAACGAAATGCTCTAGCTTGCCTCCGCCTATCAAAAGCTGACTTAACGGTGTTGCTGGCTTCCCTTTGTAGCCCTTAGCCCCGCTAGACGATTGACTATTTACAGCCGATTCAAGAGAGAAAGTGATGCAAAACACTGCTCGCGTGCTTGCTCACATAACCACAATTTTATTCTCTCCTTAATGAATTGCCTCTCACAATTCATTGGAGCAAGGGTACAATATTTCACGTCTCAGGCTAGAGGGCCAGGCCCTGCCTCTATAGGCCTTTTGAGAATGAGGGCATTCATAAAGTGGGGTTTATCTCTCCATCTCAGCCCTTTAAGCGATCTGTGCTGCTTTGTCACAGTGACACACTCGTGCACAGCAGCGCTACGCCACTGGAGGAATATGGAGTTTTATGCACATGGAACCCACCTCTTGGACGATCATGTTGTTGATCAAATGTTGACATATTTTACCAAGATGCAATTTTATATAGTTTATACTCTTTATTATGTACATAAATGGATCATAGTGAACATATTTAGAGTTCAGGTTGTGAACCCTGTTTTTTTTTTTAGGCAGTTGAATATAACTTTTAACAAAGTCCAGTACAAGCGTTACTGTTGCTCATCAATGACAGCTGTCACAGTTGCTAGGTGACAAGAACATCCCATTTAACATCCCCTTTGTGGCCTTCGAAGGCATGGCCTTTGAATTGGGTCACAGCCTGTGTGTTCTGCATGCCTACTTGCTTACCTGCATTTTTGCCTTCCTTGTGATATTCACCTCATTTGTGCTTCAGTTCAGTAATAAACTGCCATTCCTGGGTTCATCTTCATCTGCTGTTGTGGTGTGTTTGTGGCGAGCGGGGGGGGGGGGGGGGGGGTGGATTCAGATCACGAGAGCGAGAGCGAGCGCGAGAGAGACGACTACGCCACCCTGGTCGCTAAGCCAGGGAAGTATCCTACTAAGGACACACAGGTTCGAAGTTGCCCTGACACGGAGACGCCGAGATGTGGACACTACGAAATACAAAAATATGCTTTATTGGACAACCATAAAATGCTGGCGTACCAGTCAGTTAGACTCACTCGTCACCACAACACACAATAAAGAATTCACAGTACTCGTGGTTACCAGAAGCAAGGCGAGCCAGTGCCAGACGTCACTAACACCCGCGATGGTAAAGGAGCACCCACACGTGCACTACACTTCACACACACTCACGTCAACCAAGACCAATCACTATGGGTTGCAGACCACACACACGGTGTCTTATCAGGACCCACCACCGAAAAAGAGCAACTAGCCTGCCTGCTCCGGCTCACGGTACCTGGAACACAAAGACATACAAATTACAAAACAATAATTGTACCCACAAGTGGGTAACCAATTTATAAGACACAATGTTCAGACCAACATAAAATAACACCCATAACTAACAGAAAACACCCCGCAATTCCCTCCTCGGTTTTGGTGACTGTGAACCGATCACTACAGACCAACCTGACTGGGCTTCACAGGCCGGTTAACATTCACGATCTCCCGTTCCTTTGAACGAGCAGGGAATCACTCATCATAAGCGAAAAGAAAAAAAACATTATTCATACTACAAAAACCCCAAAATAACAAAGCAATCAAGATTAATACAAAATACAGGACAAAAAGTAAATTACAAGGCCCCAAATAATAAACAAACCAAAAGACAAACACACAAACGAATATACCCACACAAGGGGATAATTACACCCACTCCACTAGCAAGCAAAAATAACTCAAAACAAACGACCATCAACAAAGCGAAAGTGTGCTCCCACGTGAGCGACTGCCCTGAAGCAGGTTGATGGGGGAAAAAAAAAATAAACTTAATAATGAAAACAAGACAGTAAATTTAACTAATGGGAACAAGAAAACAAAATTCAATAAGAGGAACAAGACAGCAGCAATGAGAGTCCTAAGTCACACAGCAGTCCTCAGATGTCCTTATACAGGCGGGTTAATTCACCTGCAAAAGCCCGAATATAAGCTAAAATATATACTTAATAAAATACACATTAAATCATCATAATATAATAACCGCACATACCAACATGTAGAAGTCGCGTCATTCATCCAGCAGCCAACAGCTGAACAAAGTTCACAATGAAGAGCTGGAAGGCACAGAAAAACCCCCATCACTACACACTAATCAAATAAATACAACTACAAGGGCCAGAAAGAAACCTACCAGCAAGCCAGGCAGCAATACACCAGCGATGCAAGATATATATTATTCCTGCAGTGATCATTACGTTGGAATCCGACGACGATGCACATTACTTATGGTGGCAACACCTCAACACCACATGTGCTTGTCCACAATCAGCCTAGCACCTGACGAGGGTAACACGGTTAATCACTTGAAACCCGATATACTCAAACACAATCAACGGCCGCTGCACTCACCTCCGACCAGAGTGCCAGACAAAGACGGGAGAACACGGACGCGCTCAAGAGACGGTCGCACATTAACGCCATATCCGGAGCCAACCCCAACACTTTAATATACGCCCCGGAATTAGGCGCTAACTAACGTCAGGCGTCAGGGGCGGAGTCAACACACGCAAAGAGGACGGCACGCAACAGCAGTACTTCACTACATGTTGTTACAGTAAGCCAGTCGTAACTGTGGCTGTCTTAAATGACACTGAACTAATACTGTCACATTTCCACCTAACCACCATCCTCTGCACTACACTTCCCAGCATCCCTCCTGGTCCTCACCTGCACGTCATCTCTAATCACACACACCTGCACGTCATCTCCAATCACACACACCTGCATGTCATCATCACCCTCTTTCACTGCCACTATTTAACCAAACACTTTACCACAGCCCACTGTCAGGTCTCGTTTGTATGATGAGGACTACTCTCTCTGTCGCCACTCCAGTGTCATCTCACCTGTAAGACTATTCAGCATCCTGCTCTGAAAACCACCATTGCACTACCACTCACCTGCTTTCAGTTCACATGCTCATGTGATGTCTCAAACTTTCTGTTAATTACATCTCCTTCTTGTGAGTTTCATTCCGAAACAAATACAGAGCGTTTCAGACAGAAGATCAAAATTAGGGCAGAAAATACAAATTTTACATAACTGCTTTATGTGCAAAATCTGTACCAACGTCAAATGCAAACCTCAAGAAACCAGTTAAAATAACATTAGGCATGTTATGGCCCCTTTAATAAGGATCAATGTATATGTAGGTCATACAGGGAAGTCTATTACGTTTTTTTCTATTATTTTATTATTATTATTTTTACATTTGATTACTTCATTCAATTTCTATAATTTTTCCAAAGCACTGTTTACTTCATTTTTATCTTTATTCTATTGTAATAATTTAACCTATTTCTTTTGATTTACATGTTTTCTAATTGTTATACTGGCTGTTTACTTCAATAATTCAATTATCTATTTTCACCATGCTTTCCCATATATTCTGTGTGTATACCTCTTATTATGTGCTGCCTGCTCTCGGTTAGGGTGATTTGGTGATTTGTCTGTAGTCCAACTAAGGGCTGAAAATGTTGTCATTATTTACTCACCTTCAAGTTGTTCCAACAAGTTTCTTTCTTCTGTTGAACACAAAAGAAGATTTTTTTAAATGTAACTAATTGTCTTCTAATTTACAGGGAAGATCATGAAGAAACTCCTGGAAGATTTGGGTTTGGCACAGTGTTATGTCAAGAAACTCACTCTAAACTCCGTGCTGCAGATCAACAAGAACAGTGTGACAGATGTGCCTGTCCAGTCCCTTCCAGATCTGCCATTGCTGTTCTTGAAGAGACTGATGTTGCTACAAAGTACAGCGAGGAGTGTTAAGTGTTCCTCCTCAGATGGGGCAGAAGATTCAGAGTGGGATGATGATCAGGATAGTGCTGAATCAGACTGTCCTCAGTCAGTAAACCCTTTAGACGTTTTGACTGCTGTGTTTCTTTGTTCTGACCATTTTCTTCAGCAGGAACTGATCATGAAAATGTCCATGTGCCAGTTTGCGATTCCTCTGCTGCTTCCAAACAGTGATAACAATCAGATCACGCTTATGCTTTGGGCAATGAGAGATATTGTGAAAAAGTACAGACCACAATCCCTGTCAGATCCAAGTGGATTTGTGGAAGAAAGAATTGTTCTCTCAGACCTACCGTTAGTGTCTTTTGTGAGACTTGGCAGGTGCAACATTTCCAAATCAGAAATTCTGAATAAACTGCTCATCAATTCACAGCAGTGCACTGAAACCTTTGTGCACTTCAACATGGCTTGTGGAAACATCAACAAGAAAATATCAAATGGCTTGGTAGAGATGACCTGGTATCTTCCTTGTGGAAATGACAACATTGATGTCTTTCCTGTGCCAATAGCGATTGCAAACTTGAGAGGTGACATCCAGGACTTTAAAACACAATACTCTTTCCTTTGTGAGGCTTCAACTGCTGTGTTTGTGTTCTTTGAATCCCAGCTTTTAGATACACACTTCATTTCAGTGCCAAGTCAGAAACCTACGCCTCAGCTATTTTTTGTGGGAGACTCCAACAACAACAGCATAAAAGCTACAGTCAACAAGCTCAATCTAAAGAAAAGCAATTTCATCTTTAAAGCCAGCCAAAATGATGCAGGCTTTGTTGACAAAATTCAGAGCAAGTTGAGAGACGCAACTAATAACAATCACAAAATCTCAGTTGTTAATTTAGCTGAGATTGCTCGAAATCTGGGAATCTTGGTGGACGAGGATGGTGAAGAATGTCTGCGTGCAAAAAAAAGTGCAGATGAAATCACATCAAAAATAGAGGATATAGTGCTGTTCAAGAAGCAGGAGCTGCCCTTGCAAGGAGAGATCTTGATGAAACTGGCCAAGTTAGAGAAGGAGGAATGCCGACTGAAGAGAATTGATGATAAGAAGTTTGATGACTACAAAAATGAACTTCGGATGCAGAAAAAGAAACTCAGAGAAGAGCAATGCAGAAAAGACATCTCTGCCACTATGAGCTGCTTTATCAGTGCAATATCAACACCAGAAAGGGCCTACTTCTTAAAATGGTTGAGAATAGCTCTAGAGAATCGATCACATGAAGTACTGCCTCAACTCAGAGAACTCTACAAACAGAAATGTAAAGATGTTTGTGGAAACAAGGCAGAAATTGCTGAGCTTGATAAAAAGATTTCAAACAGTTCTTTAGGAGTGGAGCACTTCATTCGAGAGATGAGCCAGCTTTACGAGGCTGCAGTCTCGCTTCCAGAAGATGCACTTTACCGAAAACAGCTGGAACACTTACCTAGACTCTGTGCTGAACTGCTATTAGATGGATTTCCACTTGAACTAGTGGATGGAGATTCTTCAAATATCCCTGAAAAATGGCTTTCTGGTGTGTTTTCTGAACTAAACACACTGGTGAAGTCCAAAAACAAGATTAAAGTTGTCAGTTTTGGGGGTCCAGAGTTCAGGAAAGTCAACGCTGCTGAACACCTTGTTTGGAGTTCAGTTTGCAGTAAGCAGTGGAAGGTGCACCAGGGGAGCCTTTATGCAGCTTATGAAAGTAGCAGATGATCGACAAGCAGAACTCAATTGTGATTATATAGTGATAATTGATACTGAAGGACTGAAATCCCCTGAGCTCGCACAACTGGACAACAGCCATGAACATGACAATGAGTTGGCAACTCTTGTTGTTGGACTGAGTGATGTAACAATTGTCAACATTACCATGGAGAATTCAACCGAAATGAAAGACATTTTACAGATCATTGTTCATGCCTTCCTCAGGATGAATGAGATAGGAAAGAAACACACGTGTTTGTTTGTACACCAGAATGTTGCTGATGTCTCGGCTCATAATTCAAACATGAGAGACCGTAAATTTCTGTTGGAACAGCTGGATGAAATGACACAAGCTGCCGCCAAAATGGAGAACAAACTGGAATCCAGCAAATTTACAGATGTAATGAAATATGACACTGAGACGGGTGACCACTACATCCCTGGATTTTGGTATGGAAACCCCCCAATGGCACCAGTGAGTATTGGATATAGTGAGTCTGTGTATAATCTCAAAAAGCATATAATGGAAATCTTCGGATGTTTCGAGTCTTACAACATCAATGAATTTCTTAAATGGACCAAAGACTTGTGGAAGGCTGTGAAATTTGAGAAATTCATCTTCAGTTTCAGAAATAGTCTGGTGGCAGATGCATACATGAAACTGTGCACAGAGTTCAACAAATGGGACTGGACACTGAGAACGCAAATGCACACATGGGCGCTAGAAGCTCAAACCAAGATCTTAAACCATGGAAAATTTGAAAGCTCTGAGAAGTGCACCATTGAAGATGTCCATTGTCGTTTACTACAGGAAACAGAAGATAAGCTTTTAAAAGGACGAAATGAAATTAATGACAAGCTTAAATCATACTATGAACAAGGAGAAGGTCATGTTGAACTAGTGGAAAATTATCGACAAGATTTTATAAACTCTGCCACGTCTTTGAAGACGGAACTTTCAAATTCGGTCACAAGCAAACTGGATGCAGCCGTTTCACGTCGAAATGGAATGACCAAAGTGGAAGGAATCAAAAAGACATACATGGACACAATGGAGAAGAAAGTGCTAAACTTGCTGAAAGACTGTCGTGAGAACAAGTCAGACATGTCAGACTCAATGCTGGATGAAGCATTTGATAAAATGTGGCAGGAGACTGTCAGGACACTGGCATGCACAGGGCTTGAACAACAAGATATCAGGACAAGAGTTTTAACTTGTTTGAGGAAAAATCTTCAATCTAGAGGAAGTTCAATGGCTCAAAGCTTAGACAAAGTGAAGAATCTACTCAACCATGGCCATGGAAATTTTGTTGCTCACAAAGGTAACTTTATTAGTAGCAGGACGTGGCACGCTAAATGGATCAAGACAGTTCAAGAGATGTCAGACAACCTTATCACAGATTGTCAAGAATTTGCTAAATTAAAGAGGGAAAGTAAGGATGATTATGATGACACATACATCAGGGGAATTCTTAACATGGTTGATGATAAACTTAAGGCTCATGAAGATCTTGAGCTAAAGGGAGATTTTGAGCTGTCCCTTAAACTGCACATATGCGGCTTTGCAAGCAGAGAATTTCAAGAGATTCACAATAAATTCATCAAGAAAAACAACCCGCAAACAGCCTTGGAGAACCTCAAACAAACATACCGCTCTGACTTCATTGACCTTTACCGTGAACGAGACCAGTGTCAGAAGAAAGCTGATGAATTTATGAGAAAAGGCCTAACTCCTGCCTTGGAAATATACATTTCGGAGAACTTGGGCATGAAAATGGCAGACAAGATGGTGACTGGTGAAAACTCAGCAATTTTCGGATCAAGGACAACATTTCAGATTTCGGTCTTGAAAAATCTTCTCGATGAATCTAAGTTTGAAACATATTTGCATTTCATCTCTTCATATGAAACATTTGTTAAAGCCTTTATTTTGGACAAAATCAAAAAGCACTTTTCAGCAGAGAACAGATTGTTCACATTGGAGGAGAACCTCGTCAATGAAGTCATCAGTGAAATTAAACATGCCATTGAAGAGGCAGGTCGACACCCAAAGATAAATGACATCAAGGGATTTATTGAGAACATTTGTAATGAACTTGTAAATAGGCTTGTTTTACCTAAGGACGCAGTGGACAAAATCAGCACACTGAACAATGCAGATCCAAAAAGATTTGCTGAATGCCTTCAATGTTCTGTAATGGACATGGATAAATCACTGAAAGAAAGTTTCCAAGGAAAAGATTTCCAAAGCAAAATAGATTGCCTTCAAACCAAACCACAGGATGTGCTGTTCAAACGAGTGCATGGCTGTGGGAAACAGTGTCCATTCTGTCAGGCACCATGTGAGGCTGGAGGAAAAGGCCATGCTAAACACTTTGTCTCGATCCACAGACCAGAAGGTCTCGGCCGCTACAGATTTAACGATTCTAAAAAACTAATGACCGACATCTGCTCTTCTTCAGTACAAAGCAACTCAAGCTTTAAGTGCCGTGACACCAAGGATCAGTGGCATCCATATAAAGAATACAGCAAAATCTATCCAGACTGGCGAATCGATCCAGACCCCAGCATAGAGGCCTCAGCATACTGGAAATACGTGATGGCAAAATTCAATAAGCAGTTTGCACAGGAGTACAATGCAGAGCCTGCAGAAATACCCTGGGGAAAAACCACAAAGGCAGATGCAGAGAAAAGCCTAAACATCAATTAACTACCTCTCTGACCTCTGTTTAAATTAGTTTGGTCTGATGGTAAGAACTTAAAACTCACACCTTAAAATCCAAGTATCCATGAATATTAACTATGACAACAAATGAAAAAAAAAACCGGCTGGTTTCAATATTAATCATAGCATATCCTGATTGAGTGCCATTATACAAAAAGTTGTATTACAAAAAAAGTGACTTTTTGTGCATTACACAAAAAGTGACAAATAATGTTTTTGCCTATACATGCATGAATTCTTTTGTTTTGTTGACATTCATGACATCTTATTTTTGAACAGATTTTCTTTCAAATGTTTGAAAGAAAAAGCTTGAGCTTCAAATCCTCTTTATTTATTTATTTGTATCACGTACTGTAACTGAGGTGTTTTTCTGAGCTATGTTTTTGATTGTGAATTTGATTTTGGTTTGTGAATGTGAATTTGATTTGTGTTATGAATGTATCTCTGTTAAGAGTGGTTGTTCTGTGACTCTGTTAAGACATATACAGGCATGTCTGTATTAGTGAGGTCACAACACTGCTGATATCTGGATCAGTTTAATTAACATTGGAAGCATTTGCCAATCACATGAAATCAGTGTAACCTGAATAAATGTTACTGGCATCAGAGTTGTTCTGTAACTTTTATTGTTAACAAGATATTGTCTGTCTTGCATATACAATTGAACAAAGTCACCACCATTAAACAATCATCTAAAGATATTGATCAAATATATTAAAAAGAATCGACATGTTAAACTTCTATACACATTTGGGTCTTTTATTTGCATCTAATGGACTCACAGGGAATTTTAATGTCTTCTGCATGTAGCCTCCAACACCTAATTCCTGCAAGTAGTTTTTACAATATATGTGGGATAGAGTTGCCTAAAATCTAAATGATTTAGATATTTAAAGAGATCTAAAATGTCCTGCAATATTACAACCATAGTTGAATGAACATTAGCAATAACAACTTAAACTTTATAACTGAACTTTGGATTTGGAATTATGAACTTTTGTCTTACAAAATGCAATAATTTATACAACAGAACTGAATAAAATAGAGTTAATGATGCTCTATCGATCCATTTACTTAGTCAGTGATACTCTACTCCACCTCTCTGCACATTTTTAATTTAACACACCTGATTCAGTTCATCATGAGAGCCAAGGTGGAAAACCACTGTTTTAACTCAACATTTAATGATCGTCATTGATGATTTTATCAATTAAAACATAACCTCCTTTTAATCACCCCTTTAAGGGGATAGCGAACATCTATTGCACCTATCATCTTCTGTTAAAGAAAGTTTCTTCAATTTTGCTTTGGTGAAATGAATTCTGTGAACAACTTTAAACTGAATAAGATTGAAGTGAGCACAGATGCAGATAGAGCTAATTTTAGCTAGAACATTATTCCACAGCTCCTCATCAAGCTCCAGTCCTAGCTCTCTCTCGCAGGTTCCCTTCGTTAATATTGTACTGTATATTAATAAGGGGGATAACTGAGTGGAAAACTTTTTTTTAATTCGGCTGGGAAGCCGTCAGGGCCAGGAGCTTTGTTATTTTTCATGGTTAGGATACAGGAGGCTATCTCTTCCAAGCTAATAGGCTCATCTAGGCTACTGGCTATATCAGGACTTATCTTAGGTATTTCAAAATGAGAAAGGAAAGACTGAAAAGCCTGATCTTGTTGAAAGCCATTCATTTCCTCGCCAACTCGGTGCTGAAGTCCTCGTACATCTTGATTTTGTGGCCCTTGTAAGAAACGTCTTTGTGAGATTTAGCCCAACTCGTGACAGTTTCCTTAACGATGTATGGGTGAAATCTGATAATCAGCGGATGTGGAAATTCCTCTGCGCGAGGTCTGGGCTGCTCAGGCTGCGGTGGGCACGATCCAGCTCAGGTGGTTCTGTAAGGGAGTCACAGAGAAGTTCAGAAAGCAGGTTAGTCATGAACTCCCTCAGGAAGGCCTACCACTCGTATGTTATGGCGCTTCGAGCGAGAAATCAGATCTTCTACGTTAGCTTTAAGCGCTGTGTTTTCCTTTTCCATGGTCATACGTTTTGATTGAAGAGCGTATCATGCTCGAGCTGAGTTATTCGGTCACTATGGTCTGAGAGACCCGATTGCATCTCGCTTATGGTCACGGCCTGTGTTGTCAGGGTCGCACCAATCGATTCGACTGAAAGACCTATGTAGAAGTGCAACAAACTCCCCAGTCATGTGTTTTCTGAATTTTTTGAGCTCTTTCACTAGAGATTCGATTGTGAGCTGTGCAGATATGGGATCGTTTTCCGCCATTTTGCTGCTTTCCTGACAGACCTGTGCATGTTGAACTTGAGTCTGTTGTTTACCTCCTGTCCTCGTAGACTTGCTCATTTTAAGTGAAAGATTCCAAACATACAAAAACATACAAAAAGGATTAAATGAATACAGTGTGCTCATAAAATAGGGTGTATTCTGAAGAGATTACATGAAATAATGCGGAGCTTCGACACTGTGCGTCTCAAAACCGCATTACCAAACCAGAAGTCCATTCCTAGTGTTATTTTAATCAAACTGAAACTTCGGACCCACCACGATATAGACATCTCTCAATCAGCCTTGTCTTTAATGGAGGTCTCTGAATTTAAAGTTAATACATTTCTGAACATTTCTTAAAAACTCTAGATCAAAGCACATATTTGGACTAGAGTCTCTAGTGCAGATTAATTTACTGGACCAATAACAAAGATAATTAATGCCTCTATTAAAAAAGAAGGGAAGTTTCCAAAGGACTGGAAGTCAGCCATTGTTGTTCCAGTTCATAAATCAGGAGACCCAACTGAGTCGAGTAATTATAGGCCTATTAGCATTTTATAAATGCTCCAAAACTGCTGAGAAATGAGTTGCTGAACAGCTGACCACTCATCTCAATAGCAGCCCTTACACACTGCACCCAATGCAGTTTGGTTTTCGAGCTAACCATTCTACAGAGACAGCAAATTGCTTCTTCTTCGAAAACATCAAGCTTAAAATGGACAAAGGAGGTGTTGTTGGTGCCATATTTTTTGACTTAAAGAAGGCATTTGATACTGTCGACCATCAAATACTCATCTGTAAATTGGCTAATTTTAATTTCTCCCCTAACGTGCTAAATTGGATGAAGTCCTACCTTACAGGCAGAGTTCAGTGTGTAAGGGTGGGTTGTGAAACCTCACCCTTTCTGAGCAATGAAATGGGTGTGTCTGGGTGTGGATCCGTCCTGGGACCCCTCCTTTTCAGCTTATACAGTATATGAATAATTTACCTTCAGTATGTACAGGGTGTGGGCACTGTGAGGTTCAAATGTATGCAGACGATGCCGTAATTTATGTCCATGCAAGAACCAAAGAACAAGCAGCTCTTTAACTCAATGAAACAATGATAAATGTTAACAAATGGCTTAATGATTCACACTTGTTTATTAATGTCGAGAAGACTGTTTGTCTGTTCTTCACAAAGACACACTCTGCAACTCACTGTGGTCCCAAAGTCTATGTGTCTGGAGAGATCATCCAAGTAGTCTCTTATGTTAAATATCTTGGTATTATCCTTGACTCTACATTATCCTTGTCACGGGGTGGGTTTGTCTTGTCATGTTTAGTGGTTCCCTGTCTGTCTATTAGTCTTCCCAGGTGTTTCCCGTTAACCACGCCCCCTTGTTATCCTGTTTAGATCGTTTGCCCCAGTATTTAAGCACTGTGTTTCAGTCCAGTCTTTGTGAGTTCTTGTATTGTTGTAATGCTGTATGCACGCTGTCCTGTTCCTGAGTCTGGTTACCTTGTCTTTATTAAAACACTGCTGCACGTGGATCCTGCTTTTGTCTCTGCTTCAGCTGCTACATAACAATCCTTTTAAAAAAATAAGTGAAGAAAGTATTGCAAATAACTAAATTCAATTTGGCTAATTTCAGCTACATAAGAAACTGTCTAACAACAACAGCAGCCAAATTAATTAAAAAATAATATGCAAAAATAAATTCAATGATTATCTCTCACTTGACATACCGTATGACAAGTTAGTCTCTAGCTGAAGGTACACATTTGAAGCCCATTCTCTCCTTGTATAAGCAGGCCTATAAAGTGTCTGACAGAAAATCCAATACTTACCACCACTGTGATATTTGGGGCAAAAATGATATCCTTAGCTGGAAAAATCTGGCAAAATACACTGACGCCTGTTTGATGTTTAAGATCCTAAATGGAAAAGCTCCTCCATCACTTAGTTTTCTTTATTAAAAAGTTAAATTCTAACGACTGATCTACAAGATCAGCACAGAGAGGGGGCTGTGTGATCCCTTTCTGGTCCACCTCCTTTAGTCAATCATGCTTCTCCATCAGAGCTTCTCAGTTGTGGAACACACTTCCAACTGAAATAAGAAACTGTGCCACATATCTCTCCTTTACACAACGTCTTAAAGCCTGGCTTCTAGAAAATCAGACGTGGTCATTTTTAATCTCTCTGTAGTTCATTGCTTATTTAACTATTACTGTGTTTGTAATTTTACCTGCTGCTAAAATGTGCATGTTCTTTGCTCGTCCAACAGTGTGGCTTTGGTATGTATATTGGATTTTATTTTATTAACAGTCTGGTATGTTCTTATATAGTACTGTTTTATTACTTAGATGCATGTTACCATTTTATTAACCCGTAACTGTGTCTCTAATATTTTATCAAGATTAATATACTGTTGGCTGTGTTTTACATGTTAATTGTTTATTCCTGTGTTGTCGCTTTGCTTGTATGGCTATTTGTGTGGAAATGCTGATTGCTGTTACTGAATTAATGTGCTGATGTTTTGCCATTTGTTGTTGCTTCGCATGGCTTGTGTCCTGTGCTGAGAATTCTTCTTTTGATGTTATTGCTGTCTTTACGAAGTTACGAGGTCCTCCTAATGTACTTTTGATAAGGTTTCAAAAACATCTTGCCAAAGGACTGCAGTTGAAAATTAGCCAGCTAACACTGGCACATTTACAGAAATGTTGATTAATGTGTGTTGTAGAAAGAAAGAAAGAAAGAAAGAAAGAAAGAAAGAAAGAAAGATAGATAGAAAGAAAGAAAGAAAGAAAGTGAGGTGTAAATTATGGTAATTTCTTTCTTAATTTGTAATGTAACTTTTCTGAAATGACACAAACTCAATGATGAATCCATCCGACAGTTGCGACTTGCAGGGCGTAGCCTTCAGTCATTGTCTAGTCTCCCTTTGGGTAGTCTGTTTACTGTTTAGCCATGTTTACTTACCTTTGTTGGTTTACCGCCTTCACCTTTTTTCAACTGCATTACATGCATTTCTCAGATGTTATTCTCACCTGTCCCTACAATAAAGTCCCAATGTTGATTTTATCCTCATCCAGTGTGTGTCTGCTTCCTGACAATCACTTACTAACTAATTGTATGATGCTCAGAAATTTTAGTTGGAGTTTCATGGATGTAGAAATTAATTTCGCATTTATTACGTCAATGTCACAATGAAATCAAACTGGGCCGGGTTCCCCAATAACGATGTATCTTAGCTCTTAAGAGCGCTCTCTATGTGCAAGGTTACGAACGCTCGCCGCAATTCCACGCACGTTTCCCAAAAATGCACTTAACATGAACGCGCGAGAACGCGCTATACGTGCTACTTAAGTCGCTGTCCATTTGAGAAGTGCTGAAATATAACCTTATATGGAATCATATTCTGAACGTTTAACTGAATAATTGTCATCTGTTGTGGATTAGCAATCAAGACAAGTCTATTTAAAGCACCTACCTAATACAGGCACTGACAAAATGGCTGAACAAAAAAAATCAAGAAAAGATACCTTTCAAAAAGATGAAATTAATGTCCTTTTCAGAGGAGAAAACAAAGATGTTATTTTTAACAGATTTAAAGGACACCATACAAATAAAGAAAAACAAAACATCTGGGAGGACATTTCTACCAAACTAACTGCAACCAGGGGTGTTCAAAGATCAGGGAAGGAGGTCCGCAAGAAGGGGCAGGATTTTGCAAGCCTGGCAAAAAGGAAGAGGGCACTGCAGAGGATTGCAATTAAAAAAACTGGTGGTGGGACCAATATGTCCCCCGTTCTCACAGCAGAGGAAGAAGAGGCATTGTCAATACTTGGCACAAGTGCTTCAGATGGCATAGTGGGGGTATTGACATCCATGGAGGAGTAGGGATAACTCAACCTGAGCCTGAGCCTGAGTCAGGTCCTTCATGCTCAGAGGAACCATCAGCTTCATCTGCCATCTCCCAGCACCTACCATCTCCTAGTCCTCCAAACAACCCTCCCAGGCCTCAGCCTCCATCTTCAGTGGTCCAGACTGCAGCCACAACACCTCAGCAGTTTGAGAATGTCTGTAGCTGTAGTCAGGACCTAGTGCAGCTGGAGAGGGAGAAGCTAGATGTCTTGAAAGACATTAGGCAGTGCCTTCAAGAAGCCAATGAGAGAGATAACAACTTTCAACAGCAGCTCATTGAGCTCAAGAAGGCCAAGCTGGCCTTAGAAGAAAGGAGGCTTGCACTAGAGGAGATGAGTTTTGCAAGGCCCTCAATTTCTGTGCCAATTATCTTGCCAGAAGACACAGGTAATGTGATTTATTGTTCAATTAGGATTCATGAAGTTTCAGTCATTTCTTGTGCAATGTGAAATGTTTTCTTTATGTAGTTATGACTCATCCCACTGTACAATGTCTTTTGCAGGTCATGGGGAACTGAATAGCCTAAATTAATAAAACTATACAATGTTTTTTTTTATTAATAAAGCTAGATGCAATGTTTTTTATGTCCATGTGTGTGGCGAACAGGACGGCCGAGGGACGTGAGAGAACGGCGCGAGGCCGGTGGTGCGATTGCTAATGAGCAACACATTTGAGGCACACCGGTCTCGCATCTCTCACGGAGGAGCGGAAGCATAAAGGAGGAGCGACGACGTTGATGATGGAGAGAGGAACAGGCCTGTGTTTTGTTTTTGTATTTTATTTTAGCCAGCAGTCGTCCGCGAGGGGCTGCTGGCAGTTCCTTATGTTTATTTTCGGTAGCCAGCAGTCGTCCGCGAGGGGCTGCTGGTGGTATTTCGTTTGTTTGTTTTATTTAAATAAATTATATTTTGCTTGTTCGCCGGTTCCCGCCTCCTTCTTCCCTGAACATTGCTACACTGGTGCCGAAACCCGGGAAGAGGGAGGAACGCGCTGTCAGAGAGTCCTCGCCGGTGTGGGGAATCCGCGGTGCCATCGAGCATGGTGCGCGAGTCGCCGCCGCTCGCCGTGGGCCGGAGCCTGCTGCCATCCGCCGAGCGAGGGGAGGAGCAGGGAGCGGGGGACTCGCGGCCACGGACGCTCGAGGCGGTGCGCTGGAGTGAGTTGCCGGTGGGACGGTCGAGCTCGCTGCCGGCCGCCTGGGTATTGGAGGGGCGG
Source organism: Meda fulgida (assembly GCA_030578275.1). NCBI lineage: Eukaryota > Metazoa > Chordata > Actinopteri > Cypriniformes > Leuciscidae > Meda > Meda fulgida. The sequence continues at coordinate 4,517,010 of CM060625.1, read as the reverse complement.
CTGCCATCCGGGAGGGAGAGGAGGAGTCGCCGCCGCTCGCCGTGGGCCGGAGCCTGCTGCCGTCCACCAGTGAAGGGGAGGAGCAGGGAGCGGGGGACTCCTGCCGTCTGCCCAAGGCACCCGAGGAGCCGTCGCCGTCCACCGGGCGGCGGAGGAGCGTCGAGCCGTCCACCGAGGGCTACCCAGCGTCACCGCCAGGCACCGCGGAGGAGATCGCCTAGCTGGTGGGGGACCAGATGGCAGCGCGTTGTGGGACCCGGACCAATTTTTTTTTTCCTCTCTCCCCTCTCTCGATCTGTCGCTCCTCATGCTTCCGTCTCCGTTTCCCTCGGTTTGTCTGTCCATACTCCCCAGGGATCGCCGCCGCCGGGGGGGGGGGTAGGCACAGGCTCGTGGGTACCCCCCGGCCTGTGAGGGGCGATGGGGGTATGTGGCGAACAGGACGGCCGAGGGACGTGAGAGAACGGCGCGAGGCCGGTGGTGCGATTGCTAATGAGCAACACATGTGAGGCACACCGGTCTCGCATCTCTCACGGAGGAGCGGAAGCATAAAGGAGGAGCGACGACGTTGATGATCGAGAGAGGAACAGGCCTGTATTTTAGTTGTGTTTTGTTTTTGTATTTTACTTTAGCCAGCAGTCGTCCGCGAGGGGCTGCTGGCAGTTATATTTATTTTCTGTAGCCAGCAGTCGTCCGCGAGGGGCTGCTGGCGGTATTTTCGTTTGTTTATTTTATTTAAATAAATTATATTTTGATTGTTCGCCGGTTCCCGCCTCCTTCTTCCCTGAACATTGCTACAATGTGTTTGTTGAACCATGCACACAAGGCCTAAGGCCATATGAAATACTATAATAATTGTTATGAGTTCTTCCAAGTGTTTCTGAAGTAAATAATGGTTGATGGTTATTTTCAGACATAAGCATTTAAGTTTCAATAGTATTAATATATAAAGTCTATATATTTAGCGTGACAGATAGCACAAATATAAGTACAGTATGTACTTCATCAAGCCAAGACATTTCTACATAGACATAAAAGACATGTTTTACCAGTACTGTTCTATGTATACATATTTATAAGCACAACTTTTCATCATTATGAACAGAGGATAGATTAAAGGAATATGTAATCTATACAATTCCTAAGCATGCCACACCTTCACTTTCTTCAATGTAGGGGCTAATGTCATTACTGAAATTGCTGATAGGCAGTGGGATATGTGAGAATTATCACAGCCTGATAATCATCACATGGTTCCTTCAATTAAGCTAGGATTAGTATGGAGTTTACACCTCACTAGACTTCCAGAGGAAATCATGGCTGCACTACAACGTGTTCTTCAATTGAGGGTCAGAGAGAGACAAACACAGAGACGACCAGGAAGTAGATTGGTGACTTTAAATGCCTTCGTCAGACAGCATCAGAACCCCTTGGATATCCTTGATGACATGGCTATAATTAGGCGATACCATCTCCCAAGAAGACAAATAGCCCAACTGCTAAATAGCATTGGACCTCAGCTGATGCGTGTCACCAGGAGAAATTTTGCCTTGTCCCCTGAAGTCCAACTCCTATCAGCCTTGAGATTCTATGCAACAGGCAGTTTTCTCCAGGTACTTGGTGATGGACTTGGATTAAGTAAGTCATCAGTTTCAAGAGCTGTTCAAGCGGTCACCAATGCATTACGTCCACTTGCTGCGAAACACATTAAATTTCCAGCATCAGGACAGGACATCACAGAAATACAACAGTATTTTTTAACACATCATCACATCCCACAGGTCATTGGAGTGATCGATGGTACCTTGATACCGATCCTTACACCATCTGTGGATGGCCATGTATATATATGCCGAAAAGGCTATGCAGCTATCAACTGGCAGGTGATCTGTGACCATAAGGGTTTGATCACAGACATTGTGGCAAGGTGGCCCGGAAGCACACACGACTCCTTCATATTCACCAATTCATCTGTGGGTCAGGAGGCACAAAACTCACAGGGACAGAGGAGGCTGCTTGGGGACAGTGGTTACCCACTGAGGCCATATCTCTTCACGTCTGTGGCTAATCCTATGAATAACAGGGAGACAAATTTTAACAAGTCACACCATGTTGCACGTAGTATTGTGGAACTCACAATAGGGAGGTGGAAGATGCGCTTTCGGGCAATTCACCAGTGCAGCGGTGGTCTTTTGTTTGCTTCACACAAGTGCTGTGCAATATATATATATATATATATAATGTCCAATAAAGGTTGGTTTAAAGCACTTAATGTAATTTTCCTTGACCTTATCTAAAGTGAGAATTACTCATAATAACTAATTAACAATTCATTTACTATGAGCCAATTCAACAATAATAACTGTGTTAATTACAGTGACAATGAATGAAAAACTCACTATTTGTATATATTACAAATAGACTACAATTTATAAACTTATTAACTTTAAACTATAATAGTTTGTTGATGATTTGTAAGTACTTAATTACTGTATACTTATTATAAAGTGTTACCAAAACCTTCATTTTATCTCACAATTTGTTCACACTATTATGGATTTTCACTGTAATCATTTTGAATATTTCCTATGTCCCTTTGTCCATATTGGGGTCATCATGTCTGATGCAATACCTTAAAAAGAACCCAGCAAGTTTCTGCAGCATTCAGTTTGCTATTGTTTCTTTACTGCATTATGTAGTTAAAAATGAGACACTTGATCCGTTCAGCCAAACCCATCCGACACACTGAACAGGGTCTCTCTGTTTTATAGGCTTTCCTTCTATTCACCTTCAAGAAAAGCAGATATGTGATCATGACACAAATATGTAATTGTGTGGCATTCCATGTCAACCTGTTTGACAAGTTTAAAAGAGAAAAACACGTACCTCTGGGTTGCACAGTAAAAGGGGGCTGGCCATTAGAAATGTATAGCATATATAGCCTTAAAATGATTATTCACTCAGAACTCAGATACTATATGGATAATAGGAATCTTTACATACAGAGAGCTAGATAGTTTCTGTATTCCATTTTTCATTTTTCTTCTTACAGTCAATCATAAGGTAAGAAATGAATCTGTAATCTGCAATAATCGTTTTGCATGAACAGAAAAATGAATTATCTGTACCCTCTAACAAGTTAAAAATGTATGAAATAGTATTTTATCAATTTCATGTCATATGTTTGCGATGGCCAACATCAACTCACAGAAGAGCAAGAACCGTGAGAAGAGTAAAGGAGAAACGGAGAAATGGAGAGCAGAGAAGAACGATCTCGCACAGCCAGACCACAGCTGAACTGGTCTATCAGACTGGTAAAACAGGAGAGCATTGACAAACGACCAAATTGTAAGTATATAATAAAGTTGTGATAAAATACAACAATTTGCATTATGCTATTTGCTTCTAGTTTGATATGATACATGTATTTTTTTCTTCTCAACGAAAAAAAAACCAATTTTATTTGTCTTAACTACAGCTAATTCTTCCCTATACTTATTTTCATGATCATCGTGTGCTAAAGCAGATACTGTGTTGTTCACTATATTTGATGATAAAAATGTGTGCATAAAGTTATCAAAAATATCTGTTATAATATGAGGAGCTCTTTTCTAAAACGCGATAAACGCCATTTAAAAAAAATGAGTTTGTCATGTCATTTTGCTGTGTTCTGCACCTATTCACTGCTCCATCAACGTTTCATGCCAAATCGCTATATTTCCTTGTTTAAAATGTACTGCAAGATGCAGTTCTTTTCCAAACCGCGATAAGCGCCAAACCTATTTTTAGCCTAAACGCGATAAATCCGCTCTCGACCAATCAGAATTCAGTGAGCGCTACGCAATCCAACACGGCGCGCTGAACAGAGGTTTATGTTCATTCATTCCTCAAAATGAGTGTTTTAAACGGTGATAACACTTCTGATGGCCTTGATGAGCCCGTGAGACCTACACCTGGGGTAGATGCTGCTGCCAAAGTTTCTGTTTATAATTTCTGCCAAAAATGGCATTCGACAATCAAGGAGCAAAAGTCGAATATCGTTCGAAAATCGATTTTTTTTAATCAACTGTTTTCTGTGTGTCAGTGTCTGCAAAGATGAAATTGACGATCAGCATCTCTGTAGTGAACGCGCCTAGAGAGAAATGCATGTAATGGATTACATAATCAGAGAGTATGCTATTTATTTTCTTTTTTAATTGTTTCGTTTAAATACATTTCAAGATTTCTATATAGATATATTTCTCATGACTCTGTGAGGCATAGGCTGAGTTTCGGTTAATTTATGATGAGATGCGCTCCAGTTCACGAGCAATGCAAGTGACCACGCCGGCGCCTCCATGTCATGATTATATTGTCTATTTTCTTCTTATTTTTTAAATCCAGGCAATTGGTTGATGAAAAAATTATTAAAATTAAGATACAATTTATACAAAACGAAATTCACTTTAAAGAAAGGCTTTCTACAAAACAAAACTTAATTAAGTGGCCAAAATCATCCATTTTTGGATTTTTCTTTTGTGGATTTATAGCGTTTTGAAAAAAAAATTACTTTGAATTTATCATCAACAATATTGTTGTTTCATTTAATAATCATTGTTCAACATGTTCAGACTGAGGGGAAAAAACATTTTAACAGGCTAAACTGAATATTCACAAAATGTGTGGGTCTAGGTAAAAAAAAAAAATTTCCTGAAAACTATTGAGATGGATTTATCGCGTTTTGGAAAAGAGCTCCTCATATATAAACTATTCCACTGTTGCAGTTTCTCATGATTCTGGTGGTCCAGAGCAGTGTCAGACTGATATATCTGAAGAGATCCATGATAAGGTGAGATATTTAGTGTTCAGAAAAAACTGACAAGAACTAGTATGAATGAACAGATAGAGTAGAAGTATGTCTTTCTTTAATGATACAGACCACTGTGATGGAATCACACGTTTTTTCTTTAGAAAACTACAACACAGTAAAGAATGAGAGAACGTGACAGCAGTGACGTCATCTCACGGAACTTGGAACATGGAACTTCCTGGAAAGTTTATAATCTTATATAAACACGTGTTGCAGCGATTCTATACTTGCAATGCCTTCAAAGTGACATAGCCACAGAGAACGTTGAGATTCGTGGATTCCAGCCTTCCCAACTCTGTACATGGGAATTCACTGGACAGTTTTTACAGACATTCAGATCCTGCTCTTACAAAATACAGGATTCAGAAGCATGTTTAATGTGAAGCCCGTGAATCAGTCTGAAGCACCTGGGAGGAGGATGTTACAGACTGCACTGAAACTGTGACGTCAACACATCTCCAAACACACACCACTGAAACACAGAAGACTGATCAGGAATCTTGAAAACTCTCAGCAGATCCTCTGCCGAACTCTTTTGGACTTTGTGCTGTGAGAATACATATGATGATTTGTAGTTTTATATGAATCTTCTGTTCATATTATTTTGCATCGTTATAGGTTCAGTTCATTTCATTTTCTGAAATAGTTTTGAACTCTGCTTAAAAAATGTGTATAAATGTACTTGTACTTTTGTGATAACATTTGAGACTGATTTTGTGATGTTGATTCACATATATAACTGGTCTGATCCGTTACCGCACATAGGTGGAAGACTCCACAAACACTCCCATTAGAAATGTAAACATATTTGAGTCTGTCAAATGCTATAGGCATATAACGGTAACACTTTACAATAATCTAATGCCTGAATTAATCATTACTTTAACATGAACATGATTAGTGGAGATATTCATGAGGCAATGAAGAGCTGTCCTTACCTACGACAGGAGTCATAATGATTCATGGATGAATAACAGCAGCCTTAACTACATGTTAGTACATGTTTGATAGTTTATGCATTAATTAACATTTAGGGGTAAACTAAATCAATCAGGCTCAGTAAGAAGGAATAAGTCATATTTTGACTTCAAAATAAATGTAAACAATTTATTGTCAATTTAAACTATTGACATCAGCAGCTTCGTCATAAACATTACTGAATGACACAGGATTAGTTTGTCATTATTTTCACTGATTCTCCATATCAAACAGAAAATACTAAATCCACTAATATTTTTTCTTAAAAGGTCTTAATCTGTTTTGTGATATTCTCTTTCCCATCAAAGTCAACCTACTGTGACTTACAACAGTTCTGAGGAATCGGTCCTCAGAACTTTAAAAAAAATTTTTTAAAAGAATAAACAGCAAACATGAACCAAGGTCAGGGGACCATTTGCTGCATCCAGACACACAACATAACTCAACTGGGCTGAATACTAGTTAAATACTAGTAGGATGTGTATTTGATAGTAAGTTTATGTTAAATCATGAGCTGAATTTGGTAAATAGTTAACAGTGAAATAATTATGATATAAAGTCATGACACAGTAATGCATTAACAAGCAATTAGTAGATGATTGTGTGTGGTTGTTAATAATGAATTTAAGTATGATGTGCCCCCATTTTCTAGTGATTTCTTCAACCTGAGGACTCCAAATGTCTTTCCCCACAGCAGGTGTAAAATGACACATGAGTATCTGTTGTGTTTATGTGTACTTCTCAGGAGATGGCATTGTAGTTCACACGTACCTGCTGCACCTGCTGCCACTTATGTAACACCTGGCACTGTTGGCTTGGTTGTCCTGCCTTGGATCTTGAATAAATTATCTGCCTTCATGATAAATAAATCAAAATAAATATCTGCCTTCATGTGCTATCAGAAATTTTCTACTTCCCACTTCTGAAGTCATGATTATTAGCTTGTGACATTCAAGTGATTTGTTGTCAGAAAGAACAGGAATCGTGGAGGACAGCAGGTTTATCTTGCCTTTTTATTGAGGAAGTCTTGTTAAAGTCAAAACTATATTTAGCGCCCCATTCATTGACAACCATATAAACATCTAGAAAGTGTAAGATCCTCCAGCTGGACTGCCCATGATCTCCACTAGAGGGCACTCCACCTGACTCCTTTTCTCTCCCATGATGAACTATATTACCTATAATGCATTACCCGTTCTCACTAGGGTTTAATTTCTCCCACCTGTCGATCAATTGCTTGTCTGAATTTGCCTTTTTAGCTGTGTTCTCCATTGCCTTAAGCTCATCCAGAGTGTTGGGTCTTGCGTCTCTCAACTTTCTCTTCACAATATCCCACAGATTCTCTATGGGGTTCAGGTCAGGAGAGTTGGCAGGCCAATTGAGCACAGTAATACCATGGTCAGTAAACCATTTACCAGTGGTTTTGGCACTGTGAGCAGGCGCCAGGTCGTGCTGAAAAATGAAATCTTCATCTCCATAAAGCTTTTCAGCAGGTGGAAGCATGAAGTGCTCCAAAATCTCCTGATAGCTAGCTGCATTGACCCTGCCCTTGATAAAACACAGTGGACCAACACCAGCAGCTGACATGGCACCACAGACCATCACTGACTGTGGGTACTTGACACTGGACTTCAGGCATTTTGGCATTTCCTTCTCCCCAGTCTTCCTCCAGACTCTGGCACCTTGATTTCCGAATGACATGCAACCACTGAGCAACAGTCCAGTGCTGCTTCTCTGTAGCCCAGGTCAGGCGCTTCTGCCGCTGTTTCTGGTTCAAAAGTGGCTTGACCTGGGGAATGCGGCACCTGTAGCCCATTTCCTGCAAACGCCTGTGCACAGTGGCTCTGGATGTTTCTACTCCAGACTCAGTCCACTGCTTCCGCAGGTCCCCCAAGGTCTGGAATCGGTCCTTCTCCACAATCTTCCTCAGGGTCCGGTCACCTCTTCTCGCTGTGCAGCGTTTTTTGCCACACTTTTTCCTTCCCACAGACTTCCCACTGAGGTGCCTTGATACAGCACTCTGGGAACAGCCTATTTGTTCAGAAATGTCTTTCTGTGTCTTACCCTCTTGCTTGAGGGTGTCAATGATGGCCTTCTGGACAGCAGTCAGGTCGGCAGTCTTACCCATGATTGCGTATTTGAGTAATGAAACAGGCTGGGAGTTTTTAAAAGCCTCAGGAATCTTTTGCAGGTGTTTAGAGTTAATTAGTTGATTCAGATGATTAGGTTAATAGCTCGTTTAGAGAACCTTTTCATGATATGCTAATTTTTTGAGACAGGAATTTGGGGTTTTCATGAGCTGTATGCCAAAATTGTCATGTTTCAATGTGTTTGAGTCCTGTTTGTGATCTTGGTTTCCCCTGTCTTTGTGATTTTGGTTCAGTCCTGTTCGTTTTCCCGCCATGTCTGATTAGTATTCCCTTCACCTGTGTTTGGTTAATTATCCCATCAGTCCCTGTTCATTTAAGCCTTGTGTTTTCCCTCAGTGTTTGTTGGTCGTCGTCTTTGTAAGGTTGTGTTTTCCCTGAAGTCCTGGTATCTGTTCTTTTGTTCCTGTATGTTCTAGAAAGTTTAATTTGTAAATAAATCCACTTTATTTCTACGCCTTGTGACCTCGTCTTCAGCTACCTGCACACAATCCTGACAAAAATAATCAGTATTAAAACAATAAAAGACCTGAAATATTTCAGTTGGTGTGCACTGAATCTAAAACATATGAAAGTTTAATTTTTATCATTACATTATGGAAAATAATGAACTTTATCACAAGATGCTAATTTTTTGAGAAGGACCTGTAGATCCAGCAGCCGATCTAAGATCTATCATGGACCGAGTTGACCAATTACTGCATTGTTGGCAATGAAAAAGTCGAGTGAGGAACACATCCAGCCGTGTTGTGCGTTTTTGTATCAGCTAGCCGATGAAATCGCACTGACAGACAGGCTACTCTTCATCAGCTCCAACGGTCATGGAGCTGGGTTCACTCCTGCCAAACCCGAATCAGCCATCATGGCCGCCACACGAAATCTTCAGCCGTCTACAAAGAAAACTCGCTGGTGTTGTTTGAACACACTTTTTTAATACAAGCCATCAAGGCATTTGGTTTTGGAAGCCCTTTCGTCGACATTGTCAGCATGTTTTATAAAGATATAAACAGTTCTGTTATAATTAATCAAAATACTTCTCCATGATTTCAGATTAATAGGGGTCAGGCAGGGGTGCAACATTTCTCCCTTTTTATTTATCTTAGTTACCGAACTACTAGCTATACACTTAGTAAAGGAAGTACATTTTGAAGGAATAAAGATTTTTGGAAAAGAAATAAAGATCTCACAGCTGACGGACGACACCACCATTTTTTTGAACAACAAGGACCAGTTGAGTATTGTCTTTGAACTGGTGCAGAAATTCTCTTCTGCGTCTGGTTTAAGGCTTAATCGATCCAAGTGTGAGCTGTTGCCACTTCATTGTTGTAGTGACTCTGCTATTGATAACATTCATATTTAGGTATACATGTATGTACAAATATTATAGTTAGACAGGACTTACATTTTTTGAATAGGATACAGAAAACCAAATTAATATTCAATTGCTGGCTACAAAGAGACTTGTCCGTTTTAGGTAGAGTATTACTCTCCAAGGCAGAAGGCCTTTCTCGCTTTGTTTACTCTTCCTTGTCTCTTTCAGGCCCTGTTTACACGAGAACGATTCCGGGTAAAAACGTAAAAATATTTTATCGGATGTGCCTTTCGTTTACACGGCGACGGCGTTTTGGGGGCTTAAAAACGCCAAAAAGTGAAACCACCCTCCACAGTGGAAATCTTAAAAACGCTCCACCGTCGCGTTCCCGTCTAAACGGTAAAAACGCAAATCTGCCCACGGTGGCTCTCGTCGCGTACGTGTTTACGTCACAGGCATGCGCCAGTACAGGAAAATAACAACAAACATGTCGGATTATTTCCATACGTCGGACCTTCAAGTTGCCCTCGCAGCTCTGATAAACACAAGAGTCTTTTCAGCAGTTGTAAAAATACTCTCAGATATTGGTGGTGTTGTGTCAGTGCTTCACATCGCCACCTAGCCTCCTGGAGTGCACACTACATCGGATTTCACACACTTTTGCGTCACCATATGCACGTGTATTTCCCTCCCATAACGCTCGTCTAAACGCAGAATAAAAAGTGATAACGCAACGCCACCTTCGCGTTTTCTCTTCAGATCGTTTCCGTGTAAACATAGCCTAAGACTGCAGGTTCAACACTAGGGGGCGTTACACTGCTACAGACTGCACATACATCGGTGAAGCTCAACAGGCACGGCAGTCTGTGTCATGGCAGTTGTTCCTCATGGGGTGGCCACAGAGCCATTATTCTAAAAAAATAATGTAGTGGATTTTTTTTCTCATGTCATTTTCCAACGCATGATTTAATAACTACAGTGTAAACTCAGAGATTATTAAGATTATTAAGATTATTGTTTATTTTGTGTAAACAGTCCAAATGTTTGTCTATTTTACTGTTGTACTTTTTTAACGGAGTTACAATTCATTTGTCAAATACTCCTTTTTGTGTCCATTAGGTGAAAAAACTATATTAAATCCAAGTCATACAACTAAGAGACCAAGTCAAATAATAAGTAAATGGTTTATTTTCAAACAGTTCTCAAGTCATTCAAATGAGACCAAGTCAAGTCACCTGAACTCTGATCCTGCTCACTGGAAATTCTTTTTACTGTGGGACTTTTGCTTAATCTGTGCCTGGGAAACCAGCCCTCCTGGTTCATTTAAGATCAAGGCATTTCAGGACATTCATTTAGAGACAAGCACACATCAAACACAGACTTGTTTCTTTAGGTAGCGTTTGTAGGTTCTGCAAAAGCTGTAGATGGTTCTTTGGGCCACACTCCTGTTCCTGCTGAACTGAGCCAGTATTTTACTATAACTGATATCAGCTCAGAAGGCACCGGAGCTCAGGTCCTGATGAGGCACACAACTTTATCACTTGACATTTTTAAAACCATACAGGCGCGTGAATAGACATTACCAAGTTAGAAAGCCGACTCTTACCTTTTCAGGAGTGTGATTTCTTGATCATGCCCTATTATATTTTATTATTACACTTTAAATCATGCTAATTTGCATCCTTAGTTAAAGCTGAAGTACGATGTTAAAGAACACGTATCCCATCCTAACATTCAGCAAGAACTTCAAATCCTAACATTCAGCAAGAACTTCAAGTCAACAATTTGTAGGTTGATTCCCTCAAAAACTCTAAATACTGCAGCAAAACATTGCTTTGTTTGTTTGAGGCTCCTGACCCGCCCGACAACAGCAACAGCTCAACCAATGGGGTTAAGGGGGCGGGGCTATGTGTTTCATTGAAGATTAGCAGAGTGTTTGGGAAACCTGTTTGAAAACAGTATTGTTTTTGCAGTTCTGTTTGGTAACACTAGTGGCACAGAAATGACACACTGCACCTTTAAGATAATGACCCTCTGCTTTGAATGAGACATCTGCATTCACATTGAAGGCTTCAGCCAACAGTCTCAAGGGAGCAGTGTTCTGTTTCAATATTGGCACATTTCTCTGTTTTTAAGCAATATTTATCATTACGTGTGTTTGATTATGACACTGAACATCTTTCATCTTCAATTTAGATATGTTTGTTATTCATTATGTTTGTCTCATGCTAATGCCTTCCTCGTTAACATTTAACATTTATGGCCTGAGAAAATTCTGTCAGCAGTTTACCCAACATTGTGTTGTTTGAAATCTGTTGTTTGAGCGAGTAAGTGATGACAGCATTTTAATTTTTGGCTAAAATATTTATTTAATAAAACCGTGAATGTGCACTTGTAGTGTACTTCAAATCTTGAAGTATATTTACACTTTACACAGTTTCTTAACACATTTAAATTCACTTTTAAAAAGTGCACTTTGTAATCATGTCAAATTAACAGTTTTACTTTGAAGCATGCATTTTTAAATCATGATGTTATCATACTTTAAATTATTTCAATATTATATCATCTTTTGTTATGTTTTGAAGTACACTCATTTTGATGTGTTGACTAACACATTAAGGCACATGTAAGGTTCTTGTTTATAATTTTAACTGTAGTTTGTTATTTGATATTACATTAAAAGTTAATTTATTTTAAATGTACTCAATTGCAACTACATCAAATGTGTAATTACAAATATATTTAATTAAAGTCATGACATACAAGTTTCTATGTAATGTACTCCAACTCCCGGTTTCACAGACAAGGCTTAAGTAAATCTAAAATGCATGTTAGAGCTGTTTTAACTGAAAGCAACTTGATATTTTAAAATAAGTCATTGATTTGCATTTTGATAAAAGCTACCTTTTGGAACTATGGAACTGTCCTTATGGAACTAATGCCTAATCTTGGCTTAATCTAAACCCTGACTGTGAAGCCAGGCCCAAATGTACTTAAGTCTTGAGAAAGTAAGAAAGAAACTTAAGTCTTACTTAAGTGGGTTAAAAAAGCACTCTAAAGACTATAACACAGTTTAATTTAATTGCAATGCAGTTAAGTGTCCAAAAACTACATTCAGTTCAGACTTAAGTCTTTTATTTTAAAGTATATTATAGCCATAATAAGTACTCCTTTTAAAAGTATGCTAAAGTATACTTCTTTTTCTCAAAGTTTATATATTACTAGTATGTTAGCACACATGCATAGCATAGTCTTTCCAAAAGAAAATAAACGGCACATTCTTAGTTTCTTTTCAGGTGAAGAACTTAGCCACTGTGAACAACAAAACCAAGCGTGCACGTTCACCAATCAGCTAAGCTCTGCACCCGCTCAGAATGACGGCACAAATGCACGTGTTTTGCTTTTTGAGTATAAACACCCTAAGGAAGTTTCCCTTTCTCGTTCTGCCATGCAGAACATTTTTTCAAATTTCCTCCATTTTTGTCCATTTCCTCATGAACTGCTGGTAAGGCCATGGCAGTGTGGTAATCCCTGGCAATGTGATTTTTCACTACAGTCACAAATCCGCATGCCAGGAACCCACACAGCCACAACAAACCGGTAACCCGTCCCCCCACCCTCGACCCCCACCACCCCACCCGACCCCTGCTTCTCCCATGCTTGGCTTAACTCTAGGTATTTCCCTAATTATCCACTACACCCAGATAAGAAACTTGATGCAATTTTCTCACTAAAAAGAAACTAAAGATAAGGCTTTTGAAATGAACAGTTAACATCACTTATTGCATATTGCTATAAGATTAATTCATGGTGAGGTGAGAAAGAGATGTAAATCTGACTCTCATTACATTACGGAAAAGATTCTTATCTGCAGTAGCTCTTGCAAAAATGTACTTTAGAAGGATGGTGATAACACCAGCCTGACATGGTATAAATAATTGTAATTACTTGGTATTCTGAGGTACTCCAAAAAATACCACAGTATTACCATGGGACATGTCCGCAAAAACATATCTAATTTGTGGTGTAGCATTTTGAATCACAGCCACGAGGGCCGATCAGCTTTCACACTTTAGTATATAACCCATAATTTATGTATTTCTTGCCACCCAGGTACAGCGAACATGATTACATAATTTTAAGAAATCATTACTCTCATGTGAAATTTTTAAATGCCACTGAAAGAAACATTGAAGGAGAACGTCCATCATATCTCTAAATTCAGTGCTTTGCTTTACACTACGTGGGAAAGGAAGTGTGAAGGGTTGGTGCCACATAAAACAAGAGTGAATCAAACGGACTGCATCTAATTCTTAATAAAGTGCAGTCCAAAAGCCTCACAAACTCCAAAGAAGGACTGTAATTCTCCAGTCTTAATGTTCCTTGCTCGTCTGAAATATCCAGCGATCCCTGCCAGGAGGATAGTCGTGGAGTCTAGCACCGTAGTTAGGCTGCAAAACAAAGGAATATAGATAGAACTGAATGTTCAAATAATCTAACATATACAGTTTTAGATATTCAATACATTAGTATTCAGAAAAAATACTAATGAATCAAAATATTAATTCCTAAAATGTTTAGCTAAAATAGTTTCCCCATGTGTTGATTCCCTTAAGGAATGGAACATATAAGAAAACATATAAGGTAAATACTAATATTTAGAAGGTGCACATAATGCATAAAAACATAAGACGTAACATTAAACCCTATAATGTATGTAAATGATAAGAAAAAAACAAAAGAGTTATTTTAATCGAAAACCACCAAATGTCAAGTGTCATGCAGAGCATTCTAGGAATGTCAATTTACAGATTTTCACTGTAAATGATAAAATTACTTGTTTTTTTTTCACTTCCAAAAAAAAAACATGTAGATTACACATTATGTCAATTACAGTAAAATTACATTACTGTCAAATTACATGAAATGCCTCATTAGATTTATTACAGTTTTTCTCCGTATACAGTAAAGGAACTCACCGTTAACCAAGTAACAGGTTTTTACTGTAGTATTTTTGCAGTGTTTTACCATAAACAAAGCTAACTTAAGGGATAGTTGCACCTAAATCAGCAACATTTTTACCTTCAACCCCATTCCATATTCTGACAATTTTCATAGAGCTGGGGAAAATGTTTATTGCTAGAAACTGGAACTATGTCCACATTTTTGTATAGTATTTATTATATAATAGATCATACAATATTTTAGTTTGACCTCTTGAGGTGGACAACCAACATATTAAGTTCAATTTTCTGAATTTTTTTTTCTCATTTTCTTATTCTCGTTCCATCTAAGCTCTTTTATTCTTCAGTTCTTGAAAGAAATCGGGTTAGTGTGCTTCATCTGTGTTGCTGCGAGTACAGTCCAGATTGTCTTTTTGAGGACATGACCTCTGGGCTTTGTTTGATAAGAATCTGTAATACTGTAATAATGTCATTATTGTGCCTGGACAGACCCTGATTACAGAGGCTAATCAAACGCTGCTTCCGTTCGTAGAAACGGCCTAATGTCTTCAGCCAAATTAGGGGAATATTACATTACATGATGCATTGTGCATGCAGTTGTATCCTGCTCTTCGCTATCATTATATTATTACTGATTATAGCTTCTATATAGTAGCTTTATGACTCGATATACATGTAGATATATTTAGAGGTGACTTCAGGCAGATTTATGGGTATTAGATTTCAAACTAAATTTAAACATTTTCTAAGTCTTTCTTGCAAGTGATGTCACAATGCTATGGTGTTGTGGGTGGTTGTCAGGGCGTTGCTATGCAGTTTCTAAGGTGTTGGCGCAAGTCAAAAGAAGGTCATAAATCCCTCCTTCAATGGTCATCGATGAGTTTTCCTCACCTGTACATTCGTCCACCAAGTAAAAACGTTCAGTCTTTGAGAAAAGTAATAGCAACCGTTTACAGTTTGAGCACCAGTCCCAGC
This sequence comes from Meda fulgida, assembly GCA_030578275.1. NCBI lineage: Eukaryota > Metazoa > Chordata > Actinopteri > Cypriniformes > Leuciscidae > Meda > Meda fulgida. The sequence goes on along the minus strand of CM060625.1, from coordinate 4,501,782 downwards.
TGTGTTGAAACCTTTTTAACCTTGGTTACTTTCTACCTCTTTTTTTTTATTTAGCTGTGATATGTGATGCAAGGGAATTGCTTGAGTGTGAGATGAATTATGAGCAATTGCAATACAGACAATTTTTATGCAAGTTTATTACAAGTTTATTACAAGTTTCAAAAGAAAGATTTAGGGTCCTAGAGGAAAATGGTATTGCTCAAATGATGCTCAAGAGACATATAAGAGTTCACAGCAATGGTATCTCAACAATATCTAAACCTTTTTTTTGTTCAAATAAAAACCATAACAAATTAAACATTTGTTGACACACAAGATTATAGATATATAAAAAGATCTGAGTTCATATTGAACACTCTGAAATCTGAGTTCTGAAATCTTGCAGACTTTAGTATTGTATAACGTTTGAGCACAGTTTTGAGACTTTGATGAGATCATTGTTGAGAGACAACATTTTTTTAATGGGGTGAACAAAATGACATATTACAATAGTTCAACCATTGCTTCAGAAGACTTACAATATTGTGTCATGAACTACTTTTCTGATGTTTTTTTTTTTGTTACTGATGTCACTGTGAACCATTATGTCAAAGTGCAGCATTAACATTCTTCAAAAATTCTCCTTTTGTGTTCTACGAAAAAATATAAACAATCAAAGAATGCTCATTTTAGGGTAAACTATTTATTTCTATTTCTGACCTATCTTTTGTAACTTATTTGACTTTGAACAGAAATCCCTTGACACAGTGAGGCTCCATCCATGGTTTGATGTGTAGTTGTTCATACGTGCTTTTGGATAAGAGAGAGACCAGCTGGGCCCCAAAACATGCCCCTCAGGACCTCCACCTGTGATCCTTTCTGCCTTTCAGCGGCCCTCGCTGCCCTCACTGGAGGTTTTTCTGATCATCTGTCCTGGGAATTAATGACTGCTAATGAACAAGGGGGGCCGAGGCCAAAGCAAAGTGGTAGAAAATGATCTGAGAAATTACAGTTCCCATCTCTCTGTACCTCCATTAACAGCGTGAACGTGCAGCCCATGCACTCTCTGAACAGAGAAACAACACTGATCCACCCCCATCAAGACCACTTACAGCCCAGACCCCTCACTCAACCCCAGCCTAACCTTATCATGTGAGAGAGCTGAGATTACAGCACTTGGCCCCTCGTTCAAAGCAGAAAAACAGCATTGCCTCTCTGGCCACGAGTCAAGGGTGTGAGTTTAAATTAGAGAGCAGTCTTTCACTCTTGACATTCAGGGTGGCACAGTATATCTTCACCTTATTTTCACTAACACACTTTTTAAGACATAGACTCTATTTTACTCTACACAGACCGGATTACTCATTAGACGGCTTAAATCAGTTTGACTTAAGTAATGGTTTTGTGCCCTTTAAGAGGCAGGTAAAGAATCTTTACCGTCACTGCTGTAAGTTTTAAGTGTTGGTGGGATGCCGTCTTAATGGATGCGGTTGGCCTGGGCCTTGTCACCATCTGAACTCATATTATTAAAGTGAGAAAAGAAATGTTGTCCATTCATAGAGCTGAGATTCATTAAAAATTTGGTAACACTTTATTTTAAGGTGATGTAGTTATACGTACTTACTATAGTAAAAAAAAACAAGCTAACACTTTATTTTACAGTGTCCTTGTTACGTTACATGTACTAATATCAGTAAATTATGTATAACTACATGCAACTAACCCTCAACCAAATCCTACCCTAACCCTAAGTACATGTAGTTGCTTAATGTTACTCAGCACTTAAATATATAATTACACAGTAACAATGACACCTTAAAATAAAGTAAACCAAAAACAGCAAATTATGCATAATTACAAGTAACTAACCCTAAACCGAACCCTAACCCTAACCACAACTCTATAGTGACCACATGTTAATTAATATTACTCAGTGCTTATTTGAGTAAGTACAATGTAACTACGTCACCTTAAAATAAAGTGTAAGCAAACACTGTGCTTTTGAGGTGTTGGTTCAGTGTAAAAAAAGAAGTGTGCTTAATTGTACTTCACATTTTAAAAGCATATTTAAAAAAAATTACCAACAGATAATATAACACTATATTTAAGAGCAATGAAGTTTTCTTAAAGACATTTCTCTACACACACTTCTAAAAAGTGCATTTTGTAATAATGTCAAATTAAAAGTTTTACACAAGATTACATGAATAAATATGTTTTGATAACCATTTGTACAGTAGAAGATCCAACATTGAAATGTAAGATAATTATTTATAAGATATAAAAAATATATCGAAATTCCAGACAACATTTCAGGAAACAGGAAGAATATGCCATAAAATCCCATTTGAAAATTAGAATTTCATTCAGGTTGCTACATTCTTTTATAGCTTAGAAGGTGTTTCTAATCAACTTTGTATCAGATGTTTCTCCTTAAAATTCCTTATGAGAAGTGAAAATAGACACAAATCAGTGAACATTGAGTATATTTGACTGCAGGCTTTTGGTATTTTGAGCACATTTTGAAAGACAGTCAAGATCCCATTGGAATTCTTCAGGAGATTATACCAGGTTTTTTTCCTCAGGAGAAAAATCTGAGAAGCATGAAAAAGTCTCAGTTTGCTCTCTAAATAATCTCATTGCTATCTAGTAACTACAGATTGTATTTTTTCTTTTCTCTGGGATTTAACTGAGTACTAGATTCTTAAATAAAAAGAAAACATCTGCATACATCGTAAAAACAGGAATCCTTACCTTTTTACTGCTTCTTGAAGCTTCACTGGGATCAAAACAGAATGGACTGCATAACATGAGTGAAGTGGATTGTACGATCCGAAGGAGACTCCCCACTGTTTCCCTTGACTGGCTTCAACATCATCCCTTCATACCCCTCATTAAAGCTTCCCCCACTCCGGTTTCACCGAGACGGTCCAGCATCAGTCTGTGTGTGTGTGTGTGCGCTGGAGGAAACTGGCAGTAATCCTGTAAAAGATCCTCAACTCTGAGCCTACTGTAATCAAATGCGGCCGTTAGATGAGGGGCTCATAAAGGAGAACATGAGCTTTACTCATCGCTGCTTTTCCTGCCAGTCCCACCCTTTTGTCTGCTGGATGCCAAGCATTTCTTCTCTCTGCTATTCTGTGTTTCCCTCCCCGAAGGTTAGAGTTAGAGATTTAAACAAACCCCTAACCGTTAGTATTAAACTTCGGTGTTCAATAAGACTATAAGACTTGTTGAGGAGAGGTGTGCGATTAAGAAATCCGATAGACTTACCTTGAAGAAGGGACCCAAACCATACCTGGAGAGATGAATATCGTAGAGATTTAAGGTGAGCCCTTTTGACTTGGACCAGTAAGCAACCATTAATCAACACTAGAAACCACTCAGAACCTCTTAGAAACACCCTGGGAACCATCCAAATCACCTGAGCACCTTGGTGGTAAGTTTTGCACTGACAAACCACAGAAAAAAATGTTATGGAAGTACAATTCCATAACATAAGTGCTCCGGAGTGTGACGAAAAACTAGCTTAACGCAGGAGCCTGAAGCCTAATCATGTGTGTAATGCGTAACCTGAGCACTTTTGCCTTCACCGTCTCCTCTTATCCCTGCTTTTATGTAGTCATCCTGTGGATCTTAATCCTGTGCACAAAGTGTAATAAGACCTTTAGACACACAGTAACATCATATCCTGTTCACAGTCTCTTGTATTAGGAGAATACTCCAACAGAGGATTCATTACCACATTGTGCCTTAGAGCACAGTTCATCACCTGAAAACAGTTCAGTGGATCACAACAGAGTCAGAGTATGTTTTTTCCAAATATATTACAAAACTTGCTTTCATGGCGCCTACATGATCATAGGGTGTTAAGGATGGTTGCCAGGGTGTTGCTATGTGATTACTAGGGTGTTTAGGGTGGTTGCTAGTTGGTTGTTTACTGGCCAAGTCAAAAGACTCCACTTCGGGTTTGGGTGATGATATTTTACAACCTGACCTTAAAAAAAGGTTTATCAATTATCTGGCATTATATTTGAGTTATTGTATTGTTGGACCGCATTATTTGGTTAGTCGCACCACATGACATGGGCAAAGGAGTGTTTATAATATTTTAATATCTTTTTCCCATTAAATATTAATGAAATATTATGCCAAACCCAAGGTTTTCTTTTCAAGAATTTAATTATATAATGATCCTTTGTTTCTTCTTTGTTGTCTCAGAACAGTTGCATCACCTTGACCTGACATTATTGACGTTATGCCTCCCAAAAATATTAAAAGTAGATTTTTAAGGTAGTGTAAAACATGTTGATAATAGAAAATATGTATTCAAGTGATTGTATAAATAAATTCCATTTTGTATTTTAAAATAAATGTTACAACATGTACATCATAATCAAAGACACTTCTGGCTATGCAAGTTTAGTTTTATACATTGTTGAATAGTGAAATAATTCAGAGCACAATTCATAAGGCATTGCAAAATTACATTCTCGGCATTGGTGAAATGTGCGCTTTAGCGCGTATTTGTCTAAATAATCTTCTATGGTGTGTTTTCTCTTTCAGGTCAACTTGTAAAAGTTTAGATCTGGTTTAATGGCACAGACATTTGAAGATAACTCTATCGCCCCCTTAAGTACTGGGGTTTATTACCACCACAGTGGTCAAAGGTTAAAGGTAGGGTAGGGTATGCAATTTCAGAGAGGCTAGCAATAGCAAGCTAGCTTTGAAAGCATGAGATCCCACCCTCCCTTCAGAGCATCATCAAAGCCACGCCTCCTTCAAAACACATGAACACACAGCAGAGTCTGCAAAGCATCACGAGAGACCGCGTTACATTACCTCATGTCACAAAGCACATATAACATTACAATAATAATGAACATAAACAACTTACAGAGCTCTGACTTGTACCACCTGACTGCAACAAATTCTTTTCACCATTGATAGTGTTGACATAGAAACACATAAATCTGAGTATGAGCTCGTGAACAGCTCTGGATATAACGTCAAAGGTTGCCGCCTGCCGTAATTACGGTTATGACATTCATGAACGTAGCATAAGCTCATTGTTTTGGTTCAGAAGGAAGTGTAAAAGTTGGCTACGGTTCGTTTGTGTCGCTCGGTGACTGACGTCTGTCTACAACTCTGCATCTGCACAGCCTGATGACGTGTGATGACTGCGCGAGCAGGTGCACGGAGGTATGGAAATACACATGTTAACAGGCAGGTAGGACAGAGGCAATGATTCGGACCGAATGCAATGATTGGATGAACATTTTTTGGTCCTGAGACCTTTACCTTTAATTCAAGTAATTTTGTAATGGAACATAAGAACTATATTAGAAGGTAACAAACACTGGTACTTACCATTCCTATACAAATCACATTAAAATGAAAAAATGTGAAGATTTACTTAAAAATAAATCCACAATGTATAAGGAAAACCTTGATCTAGTGACTTAATCAGACCAGTGAATGGAGAATGGGGCGCCTGACTCCTCCATGTCGTCCTCTAAATTGGGCTTTTTGAGTTTGCATTGTGCTGTTGTGCATTAATCTTACCCAACAACAATTCAATGAGTGATTTGTTGCTGTGTCCTATGTGACACAATGCGTCTTATTCACCACCCGCTCTCTGTGTGGGAAGTCCTGGCCGGTCTCTCTCTCCCTCTCTACAGTCCTGAGCGAGTACCAGGCAAATAGTTCCTTTCATTCTTTATACCAGTTGCATCAAACATTCATTGTTATTGCAGTTACATTTGTGTACAAGATGTTTATCACACACAGATTTAATCTCCATTGTTTAGAGAATCACCGTTTGATGAGTATACTCCAATATCAGTGATTACGAACAAAGCCACATTACGGCTGTTCATTTGCCACTGGAATAAATCTTGTTCTAATAAACCGATATACGCAATTTGTATCTCCAAAGCACAATGAAAATGAAAATGACTTCAAACGTCTGGTATTCACGTCCTGCCACTGCCACAGTCGGAGGGCAGACCAGTGGGCGTCTTCCAGAAAGAGCTGCACCCAATGCCAGACCATGTAAGGCTAGCCAACGTGCCCAAAAATAAATATCAAAGATAACTGGGAGAGGGTGGGAGAAATGGATGTAGAAGGAAAGAAAGAAACAGCCTCACAGAGGTTTCAGGAACGTCCATATCCTGGCTGCAGTTGAAGGATCACAGAGCATTTCTGTCTGTCTGCATGCAGCAAAACCCCAGTCTAGTTAATGGGATTGCCCCACACTACAGCCACTTTGCTCTTCTGCTTTAAAAGGCCATGTGGGACATCTGCTTTGATGTAGTTAGTCTGACCTTCTTGCAATTTCAACACTTGGCACATTACAATAACAAAGTCCAGATGTCTGATGCAGCAGCCACCAACCCTTCCACCCTTCAACCCTGTTTCATAGAAGAAATGCTACTACTAGTCTACTACAGAATGGACTATAATGGTGACACAGAAGGGACTATTAAGGACAGTTCACTTGGCAGCCATCTTGATAATGCCCCTGGGCGGCTGTTTTCTAGGTATGCAAGTCCTTCCAACTTGAAAACTATTGGCTAATATTTCAGTCCAATACCATTTTTAATATAATGTATAAGAAAAACATCGCTTTAGAAAATTGTATCTGCGAAGTGGTCCCTTGTGCCCTTAATTGCATTGAATGTGTACTTGTAGTGTACTTCAAATATACAAATATATATATATATATATATATATATATATATATATATATATATATATATATATATATATATATACATACAGTTGCAATTTTTCAACCTCCATTGCAAATCAGGTTTATAGGCAAAATGTACAGACTTTCATCTGTTTTCAATTAACAAATCAAAAAAGTAATTGAAATAGCTCAACACAACAAACGTTTCAAGTGGTTTCCCCAAATTTAACTGAAAATGCAACTTTTAATGACTTTGTAGTTTCACAATTATTCAACCCCCTGAATAGAATCCAAATCTGCAAAATAAATGTGTCGTCTCAAGCGCATCTGATGCTACTAATAATCAGTTTCTTGAGTGTCACATTTGACTGCAATTTAGAAATATATCTTTGTCAAAAGAATGGTCCAAAAAGTTAAGAAAAGTTATCATCGCCCATCAAAAACAAGGAACAGGATACAAAAAGATAATGAAGGCACTAAATGTTCCTAGAGACACCGTTGGAAGCATAGTTCACAAGTTTAAAGTTAAAGAAACAGTGGTTACACTACCTGAACAGGGCAGAAAACTAAATACATGCCAGAACTCCAAGACATACACCACTTCTGACCCAAAACCACAAGTAAATTCAGCTCAAATTTGCTCAAAATCATATAAATAAGCCAAATTTATTCCTGTGGAGCGATGAATCAAAACTGTAACTTTTCAGCCCTCTGGATCAGCGGTGTGTCTGGAGGAAGAAGAATGAAGCATATGCTGTAAAGAACACTGCAGTTCAGCATCGTGGGGCTCGTGATGCTCTGCGGCTGCTTTACATCCTCTGGCACTGGAAACCTGCAGCGTGTGGAAGACAAGATGGATTCATTAAAGTATCAGGAAATCCTAGTAGAAAACCTCATGCCGTCAGTGAGGAAGCTGAAGCTTGGGCGTCATTGGACCTTCCAAGAGGACAGTGATCCCAAGCATACCTCAAATTCCAGCAAGGCTTGGCTGCAGAAGAAGTCCTGAAGATCAGCCTCACAGTCACCTGAGTTGAACCCCATAGAAAATCTCTGGAGGATTTGAAGAAGGCGGTTGCAGCACGCAAACCCAAGAATATTACTGAACTGGAGGCCATTGCTCATGAGGAATGTGCTGAGATTCCTCAGATACGCCAGAAGCTGCTCTCTGGTTATACATCTCGTTTGCAGCATCAAAAGGGTGTTCAACTACTAAAGATGGGAGTTGAATAATTTCAATTGCAAATGTGTATGTATATAAATAGTGTATTTTTTTTAAACTGTACTTGCAGATAATGTAATATCAATGAATTAAAAAGCCCCTTATGAGTACTTAAGTAGAATACACTTTCATGACTGTTTCTTAACACAATTCAGTAAACTTTTAAAAAGTCCACTTTGTAATAATGTCAATTAATAGTTTTACTTTGAAGTACATTTTAAATCATTATGTTTTAATAATGTTGTCATGCTTTAAAGAAGTACACTTATTTTGATGTGTTGACTAACATCTTAAAGCAAATGTGAAGTAGACTTGATTATTAGATGTATTTAATTATAACTAGAGTATATATATATAAATATATATATATATATATATATATATATATATATATATATATATATATATATATATATATATATATATATATACTACTGTTCAAAAGTTTGGGGTCGGTACGATTTTTTATGTTTTTAAAAGAAGTCTCTTCTGCTCACCAAGGCTGCATTTATTTGATTAAAAATACAAAACCCAGTAATATTGTTAAATATTATTTCAATGTAAAACAGCTGTTTTCTATGTGAATATATTTTAAAATGTAATTTATTCCTGTGATCAAAGCTGAATTTTCAGCATCATTACTCCAGTCTACAGTGTCACATGATCCTTCAGAAATCATTCTAATATGATTATTTGATGCTCAAGAAACATTTATGATTATTATCACAATTGACAACAGTTGTGCTGCTTCATATTTTTGTGCAAACAGTGATTCATTTTTTTCAGGATTCTTTGAAAGTTCAAGAGAAAAGCAATTCATTAAAAAATAAATATTTTGCATTATTATAAATGTATTTACTGTCACTTTATATCAATTTCATGCGTCCTTTCTGAAGAAAAGTATTAATTTCTTTAAAAAAAACAAAAAAACAAAAAACAAATTGACCCCAAAGTTTTGAATGGTAGTATAAATATATATATGAACACTAAAACACTAAAGCCACATTTATAATATATATATATATATTATAAATGTGGCTTTAGTGTGAAAACATTAGTGTGCATCTTGAGACAGAACAATGGCACAAACTTAGTTATTTGAAGATATGCCAGTCCAAGTTGCTTTCAATTAAAACAGCTCAAACATGCATTTTGGGATTATTATTTCCATTATAATAGCTTTGGGTATCTTTGAATGTTAGCGCATGTTGAAATGAAGCTATCACTTGTTTGAGCTATGCAGGAGCTGTTTTCATTGGACTTTAAAACATTACACAATCAATCTATAGAGATATTTTCTTGTTTGAACCACAAAGTTTGTGTAATATGTTTTCTATAGTGTGCAGTCAAATATATTATGCAAACAGACAACATCGATGACTCATTTGCGTAACAAAAGTCATGTAAAAATGGCACTAACAGGACAATAATTCACTTAAGTAGGCTATAATTGAGAGACTTTTATCACGGGAAAGGGTGTTTTTAGGCCTGATAGGAAGTGGAGAGCCTAAAACTGTGATAAATCAGTGTAACACTTTAGCTTATTGCTTTGATAATTTGGGTTAGCAGCTGGTTAGCATGACCTGTTAGCATAACCTGCTGGTAGATAATGTGTAACTACACCATCCACAGAGAGCATATTTCTCCTTTAACGGTCATTTAATACTAGCCATGATGTACACATTTGTGCAAGCAACACATATATGATTATTTTTATTTCAGATGGAAATGATGCTGTATTCTTAACATGTGGATGGATTATGTGTCTTTTGTGTGAGGAAGAAATGCTTAATTTCTGCTTAGTTGCCTATAATAAGGGAGTGAGGCAGTGCTTATCACACGAGCTATTCTAAATGCCACCACAGCCAGGCTGAGGAAAAATGTGTTGAGTTCACAATCACTGTATGTGAATGGATGGATGCCATTCCGTCCTTTCGCGTGGGAAAATGATTGCCTGAAATAAACGATGACTCATTCGGCCATCTAGTGTTGAATATGGGAACTATTCCTTTTCTTGTTGGTATGACAATTCCTTATGCACACAAAAAGCTGTATTCAACAATACTTCGAGATGTTGGTTAATTAATTGACACAACAGTTTTGTCATTTATATTAATGACAGGCTACATTCTGTGAATGTATATTCTAGGCTATGTGGTTTATTCTGTCGTTAAAAAAATCAGTCAGTGTCTGAGTAAAAGCATCTGTTTCCGCGCAGTTGATACAAATTTTGATTCATTATCATTTCATATGTACTACGGTGGCCGAGAGAGCTCAACGTGCTGCAAGCTAAAGAAGACGCATGCAAATAGAAAAAAATCACCCGCAAATTAAGAACACGTCTTCATCCGTTTCACAACACGCGTGTGCTCCAAATACTCACAACACAACCAAATACAGAAACGCGCTGCAAGTAACACAGACCACAACGGAAATGTTTCCGGTGGAACCAAATAAGTGACGAACCCGGCTGGGACGTGCTTATTGCACGTGAGCATCATAGACATAATAAATACACATGTATTTATTATGTCTATGGTGAGCATTGTCGCTAATCGATCCGTACCGGAAACACGATCTGTACTGCGCATGTGCAAAAACGCGTCTCCGGCTTCCTGTCTGATGTCGAAACCATTTAAGGCAGTTGTTTTTCGACACTACACGATCCGTATCGTAACCATAGACAGCAAAAGATCGTAACTGAAGCCCCTTAACTGACTTTTATTTATCCTTTGTCATTTTATTTATTGTTTATTTATTTTATTTTAACTTTAATTTATTTTTTTCTCCCTAAAGTTGTGCTATTCTACGTGCTCCGTTTCCTGTTAACACTCATATATTTGTCAATTCTGTTTAAGCCAGTTATTGTTGTCAATTTTCCATACAGATGTGTATGTAGAGGAGGCTACAGAAGTAATATTGTAATATATTGTAATATTTACAATATTACTACATTTAATAATTCATTTTGTAAAGGTTTGATCTACTTATTGCAGCATACTTTAACGAATGTCTGCACTCAAGAAAACACACAGAAACACTCAGAATAACATTATTTATTTATTAATAAATGAATTCATCCATACCTACCTCCATCCATCTATCATCCATCCATCTATCTACCCCTCCATCTATCTCTCCCTCCATCTATCCATCCATCACTCCATCTATCTACCCCTCCATCTATCTCTCCCTCCCATCTATCCATCCATCCATCCATCCATCCATCTATCTATCACTCCATCTATCTACCCCTCCATCTATCTATCCATCCATCTATACCTACATCCATCTATCCCTACATCTATATCCATCTCTCCCTCCTTCCTTCTATATCTATCCCTCCCTCCCTCCATCTCTCCTCCCCTCCCTCCATCCTCCCTCCCACGCTCTCACTCGCTCGCTCTCTCTCACACACACACACTTACTCCCTCAATCCATCACACCCTCTTACTTGCTCTCACACACGCTCTTGATCTCCATCCCTCACACACACACACACACTCTCGCTCTCCCTCCCTCATGCACACGCTCTCCATCCCTCCCTCACACACACGCTCTAATTGTCACACGCTCTCTCTCACACTCACTCTTGCTCTCACAGGATCGCTCTCACACTCACTCACTCTCTTGCTCTCACACGCTCGCTCTCACACTCACTCACTCTCTTGCTCTCACACGCTCGCTCTCACACTCACTCACTCTCTTGCTCTCACACGCTCGCTCTCACACTCACTCACTCTCTTGCTCTCACACTCACTCACTCTCTTGCTCTCACACTCTTGTTCTCACACATTCTCACTCTCTCACATGCTCTCAAACGCTCTCACTCTCACACGCTCTTACACTCTCACATGCTCTTGCACACTCATGAACAAACAAACATGGCATTGACCTTCAGGCCTTGTTCATCAGCACAGGATGATAAAAATGTTTCCATGTCATCTAGACACTGGAATAAAAACAAAAAGTCATCCTTTGCGTCAGGAAGTTCCTCCAGGACCTTCCTGAGGGCATTTTTTTGTTGACTTGCGCTCATCTGCAGAAAAGAAGGCTCTGTCACCTTCCCACAGAATAAGTCTCCATGACTGCGTACCCAGTCCCGCGCTGTAAGAAGGTCTCTTACAATGATTGGCTGTAAATATATATAATGGCACAAAATAATTAATCTATTCATCTAGCATGCATGCAACTGCTTGATATATGACCAATAAAATAATTTATCTTATCAGTGTCCTCTTCAACTTCAACTCTTTTGCTGAGCGACAGTTGGTGGTGGTGGATTTTGACACCCTAAAGACAGGCTCAAGGTTTCCCTGAAGGAGTTGGGATGCTTCCTTTGTCCAAAATGCAAATCTTTGTCCATGCCTTTGGAAAATATGTAAATGTAGGAACTCTATTTGTATAAAACCTTTTTATTGTCACTTTTCTAACAATGGCTAAATACAGCCAAGATACTGAAATTTTATCTGTAGAATCTGTCATACCCTTCTAGGCAAAACCTCTCCATCAGCTGAATGCACCACCACTGGCGAATCAATGGCACCTCCTCCTAAAAACACACACAAAATAAAAAATAAATATTTGATACATATGAGTTTGATGGGATACTTGTGTGAAAATCCAGCTTACCTCTGTGAATATTAATGGACAGGAAGTACAGGTGCTGAGAGCATACTGTGAAATACAAATAACACTGTAAGACTTTGATTTTTATTATCTAACAGCTCTGACAAATGAATTATTCTTATCATCAACATGTAAACAGCACAGGAATTCTCTGAACACTGTTGAACAGAAACCTGTAAAAGGGAAAGTCCATCCAAAGTCATTTTAAAAACAACTGCTAGCTTGTTTAAACATTTATACATGCATACTTAAATTAGCTTTACACAATTCTATCCTTTAAAACATACCCCAAGGTCTCTTCCTGTTTTTTCAGTCCAGGATCCTGGGTCAATGGAGCTTGCAATGTGCCTGGCATTCCAAAGAAAACACAAAAGACATAATATGTAATTAAATTATCAGTTATGTATGGTGATAACGAGGCTTTATGAACTTGAAGCCTGAGAACGAGGCTTTTATGTGAACGAAGCCTGAGAACGAGGCTTTTATGTGAACGAAGCCTGAGAACGAGGCTCCCTTTGGAAATTGTAACCAAATAACATGCCTGGAACAAGGCTAGTAAATTAATTATCTTTGTCTCAACCTACATATGGTTCTGTAAGTCTCATCTCCAAAACCATCAGGACGAAGAGAATCAAGGAAAAGTATCAGCTAGAAAGATTATTAAAAAAAAACTCAACACAGAGCAGATAGTGATCTGCTTCATCCGGCTGGCTGCTCCAAGCTGGAAATAGTATGAGATCCTTGGACCTCACGTTTTCCTAATAGTATTGGAACAAAAAATTATTCAATAATCATACAATTCTGTGCCTGTTCCCAAAAGAGTTATTTCTTGGTTGATGAGAATATGATTATAGGAATACAGGTCCTTCTCAAAAAATTAGCATATTGTGATAAAGTTCATTATTTTCCATAATGTAATAATAAAAATTAAACTTTCATATGTTTTAGATTCATTGCACACCAACTGAAATATTTCAGGTGTTTTATTGTTTTAATTCTGATGATTTTGGCATACAGCTCATGAAAACCCAAAATTCCTGTCTCAAAAAATTAGCATATCATGAAAAGGTTCTCTAAACGAGCTATTAACCTAATCATCTGAATCAACTAATTAACTCTAAACACCTGCAAAAGATTCCTGAGCCTTTTAAAAACTCCCAGCCTGTTTCATTACTCAAAACCGCAATCATGGGTAAGACTGCCGACCTGACTGCTGTCCAGAAGGCCATCATTGACACCCTCAAGCAAGAGGGTAAGACACAGAAAGACATTCCTGAACAAATAGGCTGTTCCCAGAGTGCTGTATCAAGGCACCTCAGTGGGAAGTCTGTGGGAAGGAAAAAGCGTGGCAAAAAACGCTGCACAGCGAGAAGAGGTGACCGGACCCTGAGGAAGATTGTGGAGAAGGACCGATTCCAGACCTTGGGGGACCTGCGGAAGCAGTGGACTGAGTCTGGAGCAGAAACATCCAGAGCCACCGTGCACAGGCGTGTGCAGGAAATGGGCTACAGGTGCCGCATTCCCCAGGTCAAGCCACTTTTGAACCAGAAACAGCGGCAGAAGCGCCTGACCTGGGCTACAGAGAAGCAGCACTGGACTGTTGCTCAGTGGTTGCATGTCATTCGGAAATCAAGGAGCCAGAGTCTGGAGGAAGACTGGGGAGAAGGAAATGCCAAAATGCCTGAAGTCCAGTGTCAAGTACCCACAGTCAGTGATGGTCTGGGGTGCCATGTCAGCTGCTGGTGTTGGTCCACTGTGTTTTATCAAGGGCAGGGTCAATGCAGCTAGCTATCAGGAGATTTTGGAGCACTTCATGCTTCCACCTGCTGAAAAGCTTTATGGAGATGATTTCATTTTTCAGCACGACCTGGCACCTGCTCACAGTGCCAAAACCACTGGTAAATGGTTTAGTGACCATGGTATTACTGTGCTCAATTGGCCTGCCAACTCTCCTGACCTGAGCCCCATAGAGAATCTGTGGGATATTGTGAAGAGAAAGTTGAGAGACGCAAGACCCAACACTCTGGATGAGCTTAAGGCCGCTCTCGAAGCATCCTGGGCCTCCAGAACACCTCAGCAGTGCCACAGGCTGATTGCCTCCATGCCACGCCGCATTGAAGCAGTCATTTCTGCAAAAGGATTCCCGACCAAGTATTGAGTGCATAACTGAACATAATTATTTGAAGGTTGACTTTTTTTGTGTATTAAAAACACTTTTTTTATTGGTTGGATGAAATATGCTAATTTTTTTTAGAAAAGAATTTGGGGTTTTCATGAGCTGTATGCCAAAATCATCAGTATTAAAACAATAAAAAGACCTGAAATATTTCAGTTGGTGTGCAATGAATCTAAAATATATGAAAGTTTAATTTTTATCATTACATTATGGAAAATAATGAACTTTATCACAATATGCTATTTTTTTTAGAAAGACCTATATAACGGATATATAAAACGCATATTTTGACAGTTGCTTAAGTAAAAATACATTTATTTGCAACCGTTATGTTAACAGCATTGTATTTCTGTCGTTCAGCTGATGGACAACGTGCTGCGTTGTCATGGGAACCTCCCAGGTGAAAATAATTACGTTGGAAATTACGTTGTCTTTCGTTGCTCCTTCATCAAGTGCGTTACAAACGGCTACATAAATGGCACACTAGTGACTTGCTCACTCTAAAGTCCCACTTGAAGAGCTCTGCCGTCTGCACTTCGAAGGGAGTAGCCGAGTAGGGCATTGTGATGCTTGTCGATACTCGATGCGTACCGGAAACACGATCTTTTTTTTTATTTTTATTTTTTATTGACAATACATAGCTTCAATATCAAAACAATTTAAACATATTTCATAAACACAATAAATAAATAAATAAATAAATAAATACATAGAACATAAAATAACACAACACAGAGGTCTACTCAGTTCCGGAAACACGATCTGTACTGCGCTTGTGCGAAAACGCGTCTCCTTCCTGTCTGATGTCGAAACCATTTACGGCAGTCGTTGTTCGACACGACACAACACGATCCGTACCGTCATAGACATAATAAATACATAGACACCCTATTGGCTGCTGGAGCGTACGTCAACGGCGCCGCCATATCAAGGAGGGCAGCTTGCCCATACCTCTCATTATGGGAATTGAGAAAAATGCCTGTTTCGTGCGCGGCTTGGGGCTGTACAAGTCGCCACACAATTGAAAACAGGTCTCGGGGAATTACCTTTCACAAACAAGACTGAACAGTTTTTTCTGGTTGTATTTGGTAATTATATAATTAGTAATAGTAACGTACACCACGTGCAAACCACTGAAATCGGCTGATAAATGTAAACGTTATTATTGTTTTATCCAGGAAAACCGCAGCTCACCCGTTTACTTGCATTTGTTCACAGCGCAGTCTTGCCCTCCGCAAAATGGCGGACACGTTGACGTATCGCAGCAACGCTCCAAAGCGGCCAATAGGCCGTCTATGTATTTATTATGTCTATGCGTACCGTAACTGAAGCACCTTAATGACATTTATTTATCCTGTGTCATTTTATTTATTGTTTATTTATTTTATTTTAACTTTAATTTATTTTTCTTCTCCCTAAAGTTGTGTTATTCTACTGGCTCCGTTTCCTGTCAACACTCATATTTTTGTCAATTGTTTAAGCCAGTCATTGTTGTCAATTTTACATACAGATGTGCATTAAGTCTGGGCAGTATGATGGTTGTAGAGTACGATCAGCCTCCTGTACAGAAGGAATATTGTAATATTTACAATATTACTACATGTAATATTTCATTTTGTAAAGGTTTGTTCTACTTATTTCAGCATATTTTAACAACAAATGTCTGCACTCAAGAAAACACACAGAAATACACAGGATAATTTTATTTATTCATATTTAACCTTTCATTGAAGTAAAAGAATTGAAAGTGGGGGGTAAATCACATTATGAAATAAATGTATTTCTACAAAACATGTTGGCCTCAATTATTGGCACCCCTAGAATTTTTTACAAGTACCCTTTTTTGGCACACCACGGTGACTGGGAACATGCAATTGTCTAGCTATGAGTTTGAATATGAGTAAACGCCAAATTCCCTTAATCATCCATCACAATGAGTAAAACCAAAGAATATAGTTATGATGTGCATCAAAAGATTGTTGAGCATCACAAAATAGAAAGTGGCTGTAAGAAAAAAGCTAAAGAATTGAAAATCCCCATTTTGAACATCGGGGCAATAATTAAGAAGTTCCAATCAACTAAAGATGAATCTGCCAGGAAGAGGACGTGTGTCTATATTGTCTTAATGCACTGTGAGGAGGAAAGTTTGAGTGGCAAAGACTCAAGAATCACAGATGGAGAATTGCAGAGATTACTTGAGTCTTGGGGGTCAGAAAGCCTAAACAAATATATCAAACAACCCCTACATCACCTCATGTTGATTGGGAGGGTTTCAAGAAAAATCCTCCTCCCTCCTCCAAAAACAAACTCCAGCATATTCAGTTGTCAGACACGACTGGACCTTCAACAGGGACTGGATTCTGTGGTCAGATGAAAGAAAAAAGAGCTTTTTGGCAGCAAATACACCAGAAGTGTTTGGAGCAAACAGGGATAAAAATTACCCCATGCCTACGGTTAAATACAGCTGGATCTTATATGTTGTGGGCCTATTTTTTGGCTGGAGGTCCTAAACATCTTGTTCAGATGGTACACTCTTAAAAATAAAGGTTCCAAAATAGGGGTCATATAAGAACCATTTTGGTTCCCAAAAAAACTTTTAGTGAATCGTTCTTAAAATAACAATTTTTTAAACATATTAACAATCTAAAGAACCTTTTTCCACTATAAATAAACTTTTGTGGAACAAAATGGTTCTTTATGGAGTCTATGATGCAGATTAAGAACCATTACATTAAATTTAACAGAATGATGATTTATCTTACACAAACCTTTCTCAAAGTTAATAAAATTAGACTTTGGGATTTTTGAACTGACACTAGGTGGAATGAGCGGCCAAATCATCTCAGAAAATGGTTCTTTTTAGAACGATTCACTAAAAGGTTTTTTGGGAACCAAAATGGTTCTTCTATGACCCCTATTTTGGAACCTTTATTTTTAAGAGTTATGGATTCTAACAAATACCAACAGATAAAAAATCGAAACCTGACTGCCTCTGCTAGAAATCTTATAATGGGCCGTGGTTGGATCTTCGATCAGGACAACGGTCCAAAACAAACATCAAAATCAACACAAAAATGACCGTCCCAGTCCCCTGACCTGAACCTTATAGAAGATGAGTGGGGTGAACTGAAGAGAAGAAGCACCAACATGAACTTGTGAATTGCAGGATCTGGAGAGATTCTGTATGGAGGAATGGTCTCTGATCTCTTATCAGTTGTTCTCCAAACTCATCAGCCATTATAGAAGAAAACTCAGAGCTGTTGTCTGGGCAAAAGGAGGTTGCAAAAAGGATTTAATAACAGGGTGCCAATAATTATGGCCAGCGTGTTTTGGAGAAAAACATTTATTTCATAATGTTATTTACCCCCCACTTTCAATTCGTTTAATTCAATGAAGGGTTAGATTTTTGTGCATTTTTTGAATGAAAGATCAAAAGGATAAACAATGCAGATATATTTTTTACAGCCATTTTTGACCATATTTACCAGGGGTGACATTAATTTTGACCACCACTGTATACTGCAAACTGGGGCCGATATAGAAGAGTCTGTCGTCTGTTTTAAAAGGAAAAAAGAAAACTTCTGAAAGAGTTGAAGTTCAAAGTAAATAGAAAAATATCATATTACTATCTGATATCTGATAGGTTTAACTGAAGCAACAAAATACCCTCATTTCACGATTCGATACATCACGATACTGAACTCACGCTTACGATATAACTCCCAAGAAATATTATAAAAGGTTAACACAAAATGCACTGTTGATTAAAATGCCAACTTTGATATTACATTGTGGGTTTAAAAGAATAGGTTTGGACTTGGTGCTTGTAATCCGAGGACAATGGTGCCACCAGAATAAAAATATTAATGATTATGAAGCTCAAGCTGAAAATACTGAATTATTTTAGACAAATATGCTTAACATTCTGCTAACATATTAGTTTGGCATTATCAGGACCCACAAATATTCCCCATTGCATTATTATACATTATAATCAACATTATATAGTAATTTAATATAGTACTTGCACAAAAACTCTGAAAACATTTTTTTTTTCCTCACACACAGTATTTTTTATTGTGGGTGAACTATCCACGATACATATTGTCACTATCCACGATACGTATTTTTGCATTTTTGTATTACGATATATTGTGAATCGATATTTTGTTACACAACACAATCGAAGGCCTAATCCTGGATTAGTCTAAGCCTTGCTTGTCATAGATACCTTTAATGGTAAAACTCGCAGACGACCGTATCATTTTCCGAAGCTCTGCGTGATTGCCAGGCATTTTTTCGTCACTGTCATGTGCGAAAAAACATGGATTCGTTTGCGTTTTATGTGAAAGTTTAAGAATTTCACATAAAACGCAAAAGAATCCATGTTTATTCGCACATGCAGGGCAGTACAGTACAAATCGTGAAAGTAAAGTACGGATCGAGTAGTGACAGTGACGTTGTCGTAAAAACATTGACGATGACAGGAAGTGGCAGAAAAATGTCGTTTTCGCACATGCGCAGTACAGATCGTGTTTCCGGTACGGATCGAGTAGCGACAGCGACAAGCCTCAAGCGGCCAGTCAATGAATTGCAGTTTAATTCACTTCCGTGTTGGTTTCAAGAGGGAGACAGGGAGGTTGCCGCTTGGGATAAAGGCATATTGTGTACATGACTACACATGTCCTTAAGGCCAAAAAATATGTCGTTTTAACGACATAACATCTTGTTATTACGAGAAAAGATGTCGTTTTAACCATGGTTTTAACGACATGAGGGGGCGGCGAAATATGTGTGGCAGCAATGCGTCACGTAATTATTCACTTGTGTGTGCTTATATGAGTAGGCTATCATTAAATGCAAGTAAATAAAAAAAATCACATTTAAAAAAAAAAATCTAGTGTTTGATCGTGTCTTGATATTTATTTAAATGCAAAACCTAAAAATAAGTAGGGTCTGAGCAGACCTGATACTCTTTTGAGCAAGACTAGTAGATGAATATTCGTCCATCGACCGCGTCCCCGTGGCGACGACGCTCGCGAGATCAAAGCACGTCGCATCTGTGTTTTTCAGCCATAGACAGTAAAAGAAAAGATAAAGGTGAGTAACATTTATCACTTATGCCAGATTAAAAGCAGAAAAGGGGGAAACAATCACAGGTGAGTAATATTTCTCAAGCATATTTGCTCTGTGTTGTCCAGCCTGAGTTTTATTTGTGTGTGTGTGTGTGTGTGTGTTCAATATAATTGGGAGGTTCATTGCCTGATGTTGCAAGAGGAGACGTAGCGTGTCCATTGCTGTAAAAAAATAAAGGCCTGTTTACACCAAGAACGGTATAAGATAACTATATTAGCATCCACACCAGCGAACAATGTCGTTCTGTTTATTCTAAGCACGCGCTGCAGTTTTATCGTCTCATACTTTAATTTCTCGAGCTCTTTAAAGTTGGAAGGATTCTAATTGGCTTTCAATGTTTTTATCGTGTATAAACAAATGGGGAAAAATCGTCCTGAAAGTGATTCCAGCGATAATGTTTCTCTGTGCTGTCATCATTATAGTTCATCCTATTTCTATTGTACAACCTGTAGTTTGAATTGAATCTATATATTTTTTCATTCATTAGGGAGGGACACTGCCTGCATGTTGCAAGAGGAGAATCTGAAATCGGAGGGTCTTAAAGTACTCTGAACCTGTTGTGCATCTTCTTTGCCTTCTCTTGCCTAATATATAAAACCTTGTGTAAAATACTTGAGTATATTTTGGATAGGGCTCTTAAAGTTGACATACAGGTCAGTTCAGTGGTCAAATCGAAGAGCACTGGCAAAGGTGAGGACAAATTTTGAGATATCCTTTATGCCCTGATTACTTCAAGGCTGTACTATTGCAAATCACTATATTTAGGAATCAGTCAGGCTTCTCTTTCAAGGTGTCACGTTTTGGTCTTGTCTTTGTTTTGAGTTTGTTCATGTCATGTTTCCTTGTCTGTCATGTGATCCCTTGTAGGTCATGTGATCCTGCCATGTGTTCCCTTGTCTGATATGTCTTGTTATCATTGGTTCATTGTTTCATTGTTCACAGGTGCCCCTTGTCTAGTTATTAGTCTTGTGTGTATTTAAGCCCTCATGTTTGCCATGTGTCTTTGTCTAGTATTGTTAGCTGTAACCACTGCTTGTACGTTCACAGTTTTCATGCCTTGCCATGTTTGTTTTTGTTATAAATAAACTGCACTTGGGTTCTATTTGAACTTGCCTCCAGTGGACTCTATAACAGAATACTAGACCCACCATGTACCCAGCGGTTTGTTTCAACGTCAAGCGGGAAGCGCTATTGAGGACTATGTGAAGGATTTTTTGTTTTGTTTCATGGATTATCGGCCCTGGGATGAGATTCAACTGAAAACTTGTTTTCGTTATGGATTGGACCCTGATCTTGCTGAACTCATGTCCCCTGTAGAACACCATTGTACACTATATCAGTATATTGACTTTATTTTATTTCTATGTGGTTCAAGTTTCACGGTGGGGGAGGCAGAGGACTCTGATTTGTCTGAGCCTCTTCAAGTCATGCCTGCCAAGTCTGAATCTCTTCACGTCACGTCTGCCGATCCAGAGACTGTTCACGTCACGTCTGCCGATCCCCAAGAAAATTTTGGGGGGAGGCAGTAGGTCCCGCAATGGGATGATGGAGGGCGTGCCGCCATGGGCTCCCAAAGGGTCTTCTCCGCTGTGGCTGCCCGAAGGGTCGTCTCCTTGATTCATTTTTTTTTTTCCTTCATTTTCTGTTTTTTTTTTTTTTTTTTTTTTTTTTTTTAACAATACAATAGAAAACAAAAGAAAAAATGCTACAAAAAAACCAAACAAGAGAGAAAAAAAGGGAGAAAAAAATGCTGCCAATCACACAAATGAAATCTACAATTTACACATTAAAAAAAAAATACAGAAATTAATTCCTAAAATTTAAAGTCATGCCTTAAATGAATTATAGTTTATAGCAGGTATCCACAATTTATATGTGTAAATTGTTTTTTCATAGACATCAAGTGAATACTCATTCCTCTACTGCAGAAAAGCTTATAAAAGGAGCCCACACATCCGAATGGACTGCTTTTTCTTGCTATGGCATCCATTTTATCCATTGCCATGTGTTCTAATAGTAATTTAACCAATGATTAATGTTTAATAATTTAGTTTTCCAATGTTGAAGTATAGTTTTCTTAGCAAATAGTAGAGCGGTATAAAATAATTTTACATAGTGAGGTATGGTGTCAATCTCTGAAAGATCTCCTAAAAACAGAGATGGGAAGATAATGGTACTTTAATCTTAAGAATACTGTACATTTTCTACAAAACCTGATTTAAAAATTTGAACGGGGTTACAATGCCATAAAGAATGGAGGTATCTTGACTATTAAGATCACATTGAACAGAAATGGGTGAATTAGAGAAACCCATTTTGTATTTTTTATATTGTGTAATATGTATTCTATGAATTTTATATTGAATCCTACCTCACTGATCTCCTGTCAGAACAATGCTTGGGTCTCTGAGACCCTCAAACTGAGGACTATAGAGGATCCAAGGACCAGATTAAAACTGATGTGATCACCAAAAAATTGCAGTAGAAGCACCAAAACTGGAACAGTACGTGTTAGAACTGTCACAACTCTAGATAATTTTAAATCGAAACTCAAATCTTATTTGTTTTTAGCTTTTAATCGATGCAATGTCTATTGTGTCGTTTATTGGATGTATTTCTCTGTATTGGGTTTTAACCTACTGTATACTACAAGTGTAAGGCACATTGGTCAACAGCTGTTGTTTTAATAGTGCTTCATAAATAAAGTGGTATTGACATTGACATGGTCCATCTGGGACATCCTCTTTGAAATGCAAAAAGAACAGCCCTGATTCTTGTCTCCTGAAGGATCGTCTGTTAGGAACAACTGGGAGAAGTCGAGGTCATGCAGGATGCAGAGCTTTTCTTGCTGTTCTGCTCCACTCTCTGTCGGCTCTGTGAGAAGACAGGCTAAAAGGTTGCATTCTGCAATCCAAAGGAAAACCTCACACCAGAATGTGGTTCATTTGGATAATGTGAACGCTGGTTTCTGAATTCATGTATACACGCAAACATACTTGAATCCTGCGTAGGATTGATTTATTATTAGAAAAAAAAAGTATTTAAAAAAACGTTAACTAGCCTAATTAACTGGTTTTGTTGTAGTAGGCTATGTTTACATTATATATACTTTCAACGTGTTTGTATATACACAGGTGAAACTCGAACAATTTGAATGTTTTTTAGTAATTCAAATTAATTGGTGAAACTAATATATTTAATATATATAGCTATACATATGCATGATTATACTTTTCGAGGGCCGAAATTTCTATGTTTAAAATCCTTTTTTTATTGATTTCATGTCATATTCTTATTTTCTGAAATTTTGAATTTGGGGGTTTCCTAAACTGTAAGCCACATCATAAAAAAATATAACTTTTGCACGATTTTCTAATTTTTCGAGTTTCACCTGTGTATATACTACCGTTCAAAAGTTTGGGGTCGGTAAGATTTTTTATGTTTTTAAAAGAAGTCTCTTCTGCTCACCAAGGCTGCATTTATTTGATTTAAAATACAAAACAAACCTAGTAATATTGTTAAATATTATTTCAATGTAAAACAGCTGTTTTCTATGTGAATATATTTTAAAATGTAATTTATTCCTGTGATCAAAGCTGAATTTTCAGCATCATTACTCCAGTCTTCAGTGTCACATGATCCTTCAGAAATCACTCTAATATGATTATTTGATGCTCAAGAAACATTTATGATTATTATCACAGTTGACAACAGTTGTGCTGCTTCATATTTTTGTGCAAATAGTGATTCATTTTTTTCAGGATTCTTTGAAAGTTCAGGATACTTTGAAAGTACTTCAAGAGAAAAGCATTTCATTAAAAAATAAATATTTTGCATTATTATAAATGTCTTTACTGTCACTTCATATCAATTTCATGCGTCCTTTCTGAAGAAAAGTATTAATTTCTTAAAAAAAAGAAAACAAATTGACCCCAAACTTTTGAACGGTAGGGTATATAAACACGTTTCTCCCCTTAAAATTCAAACATTTTTTTACAATGTAGGGTAGGCTACATGAGCCTACACTGTGCGCGCGTATCACGAACCTGAGCGCGTGCGCGTGGGCGGAGAGAGTTTGACAGTCAAAACCTGAAGCTCGACATGCTCTCAAATGTCACTGAGAAACAAGACATGGCTTAATGCTATACATTTATTATTTGTAGGCTTCGCTTCTTTTCTCAGAAAAACACTGGTAAGTTTTTTTTGTTTCTTATAGCCTATTCCAATATTACTTAATGCTCTCTTTAATGTAGTAACGATCTGGCATTCACATTTCATGTGTGAGCTTTCACACACAGCAGTTTGATGATCATTGTAAAGAGAAACACTTCATAACGTTTTACTATAACTTAGCACATTGAAGCCACATTGTTTATTAAAAGGTTAAACGGGATTTCTATGCTGCGTACGAGTTTCTTTTCGTATTCAATATTTATTAACACCATTCGTTAAAAAATGTAATGAGTAAACTGGGCTGTACTTTGTTCTGTGGGAAAGTGGTTTGGTCATGCAGTATAAGGGAGGGAGCGCTACTTCCTCAAACGCTCTTAAACATTTGCGCACGAAGCCTCGGATGGTTTGCATGTTATGCATGCATCTACAATTTTAAAGAAATGAATGCTACATCACAGGCTGACGTTATTGTATGGTAGACTGGACATTACAAGGTTGTGGCTTCAAACTAGTGCTCGACCACTACCTGTTTTTTAATGGTCGAGGCCAATATCTAGGGGAAACTGATGGTTAATATGATACAATTTAATACGCAATCAAGAATCAGATAAAAGATCTAAGTTTAAACAATTATTTCACACAATATTTAGCCTACTCACACACACACACACACACACACACACACACACACACACACACACACACACACACACACACACACACACACACACACACACACACACACACTGTATTATATTAACCATTGACAGCGATTTTTGAAATGGCATTATGCAGATTGAGCACTAAATATGTAAAGGATCATGTTCAGTCTGTCAGTTATCACAAAATAATCCATGAATCATCCTGAAGGGGTTTGTTTTTTATTGACCTTATGTCTTGACGTGATACTGCTGCTTATCAAATGATTCTGAACCCTAATATTGATATGCAGTAAAAATTATTTTATGTAAAAAGTAAGAGTGACATGCAGCTGCATTTGAGAAACAATGGTCATTCAAACATTTTTGCACCATTATACAAATATATCTGATGGCAGAAAGCTGTTGACCAATCCAAAGGTCCGGTTCCAGAGAACCCTGTAATAGCAGCTTAAAGCTGGCATGAAACTGAAGTTTCACTTTGTAGGCCAACTGGCAGTTCTCATCACACTGCTTCCCTTGACAAATACCCAATAGGATTTTCCCAGGCTTTTGGTTTTGAAGCCTGAATGGAGTCGAAAGAAATAAAAAGCTGAACGAACTACACCACGGCCCTACGAATTCAACGTCACCATCACTAAGCTTCCGACAACTCTCTTTAGTTTTTATCTAAAAATATTTTACCAGAGCATTTGAGTTAGAATAGTTCATAAGAGCACAATTATAAGCACAATGAGGCTGTAAAAGTGAACTGAGTTTGCCTGTTCGGCGTGATGAAGTTTAATCTCCTCGAAAGCCACTGTAGGCTCTTGGTAGCCACTTGTTAGCAACCGCCTTTTCAAGAGTATAACAGCTTCAAAAAAGTGGAGTGGGGTAATTTTGATGTAGAATAAAACATGAAAGTGTCTTAAGCTTGTGTTCACCACAGACCTTTATTCAGCCATTTAAACAAAATCCCATTCAAAAAACCCATTGATTTCGGGACGATGGAAATGCTACAATGCTAACTCGCTTGGCCTACAAAGTGATGTCATACCTGCACCACTCTATTCTGACGCATATTTAAGTGAAACGGCTTCTTGAACAAGAACAAATGTATGGCAGGACTTGATTTTGTCCGTGGGGAATTGATTGGATGGTTGTGGTTTGCTATTGGTGGATCTCATGTGAGTGACAGGTTATTGTCCCGCCCTCACGCCAGTGAACACATCATCAGAGGAGAAGAGAGGCTGCAGGAGAGAGTGGAAGTTATTTTGATAAATAATTACGAGGTCATGAGAATCAAAATAAAAAAATAAAGATGTGCACGGTTAAATCTTGGTATATAATAAACTGTAATATTCCATAAATAAATTAAGAATGGCCACGTTTGATTTCATGGTGACTTTAATTGGCTTGTCTTTCACTAGTCGAGATAATAGCCAATGAGACGGATACAAAATTCCTGAAATTATAATTTATTTTGCACCATATTCACTAAAATCTGACTTTTCAAAATATTCGAAAACAACATGCACTACTGTAAAAAAAAATAGATCTCATAACATTTCAGTTCAGTTGCTGTATTCAGGTTAAAAAAACTAATGTAACAATTGAATGTTTTCACTTTTTAAGTGAATGCCTAAGCATTCATAGATGTATTATAAATCTATACATAGATGCGAGATAGCACTGTATTGCATGAATGGAAAAAGAAAGTTAGTCGCTTGATCCCATTAAACAAATTTACTAAAGTTTGATTAATGCGCTTTGACATAATTACAATACAAACATCACAGAGACTAAACAGATGCCACACAAAACATCTCCAAGTCTTCAGTTGATCTCCAAACGCTGTTTACACTGTTGTTTACATCGGTATCATCTTTGTTAGTTACGGTTCTCCATTTAATTGTAAGCCAAGTGCTCTGTTTTATAGGTGTCCTGTGTTTACAGAGGCGATCTGAGCGGGTCATGTGACTGGTTTATGTCATGACTCATGTGCCATTTGCGTTCCCCTCTCTCCACGCCAAATGCAAACAGGCTTTCCGCTTCTGTGCTCACGCCTCTCCCCACTGATAAAGACCTATTGTTTCACCCCAGGCCCTGTGTGAGGCTGTAATGATGATGTGAGAGTTTTAAAATATTAGGTTATTGAGGACGTTGCAGGATTTGAGGAAATTTTAGCCCTGCTGATTCTGCCATCCTGTGATTTGGCAAACCCTTCGTTCCATGTGTGAAGAACACGATTAGACCCTCGAGACTAAAGAGAACATCCAGTTTTTGAATTGGCCAT